>WURT03240312.1:0-26252 GCA_009936505.3 Holothuria glaberrima | reverse complement strand
GTAGAAAATATTCTTCTAAATGTGGTTAAATCATGCATAAAGTTAATCTGTCATTTCTGGTTTTATTCAAAAAAATACCCTGAAGGTTTAAAGGTTAACTCTGTCCACCGGAAATGGGAAGTTTTTAAAAGCGAATCGCAATCTGCTTTCTGTTTCCATTGGCTTCTACAGCGTGATGACAGAAGTCGGCATATATTGAGGGTTTACTGAGTTTCCGTGCTAAGCATATGCATTTCACCTCGACGGGACCATATTACATCCGTATGTTTCTAAAGCTTATGTCCCGCTGGAATGTTAACCTTTATACATGTACTGGATTCGAATAGTCCTGTTCTTAATTGGAACGCTTCTTTATAGTGCTTATAGTGGCAGTTTTGTCATTCGGTACAGCAGTAAACGGGTTTGATATAGTATAGCCTACAGAGCGATTTCAACGCTGTATGATCTACTGTACGTCACGCCCACTGAGTAAAACTTTATGGCTGTGCGATGAAGAATCTTTGGAGCGCGTTATAGACAGCATACGCCATTTCGGCACCCGATCTTCAGAGACATTCAACCATTAGCCTATCGTTCAACTTGAAATTTTCAGACGAACACACCGTACACAACGAGTCAAGTTCATGTATGCTATATCATGATGGTGATGGTGCAGAATTTGTTTTGGCTCTATGCAATTTTCTTGTCATTCTCTTATTTTTACGGTATTGCATCATCACAGGCAATTTGTGATGTCTCGTGTCCTTGCGTCTGTAATAACGTCACTTTTGCTTCGATCCAGGGACCTGTTGAGCTACCTTCTTTGAACTGCAGCGGAGTCGGAGTTAACTCGGTTTCTGTTTGTGGATCGCTCACAAAATTCCGTCAAATTGACTTTTCTGACAATGAAATCGTTACCTTCCCTGCAGGTATTAAAGTGTGTGAAGAGCGACAAGGAAGTGATTACTGTTTAATTGACCTCAGTCATAACAAAATAAAAAATTTTCATCTTTCATTCGCTGAAGACTACGGTAGCCCTGTTTCTAAGATTCTTATAGACTTGTCTTATAACAGGCTGTCTGTGCCTGGGAGATCAATTGAATTGAATCTATCAGGGAATTACCAATCTGTAACTGTAAACGTTTCACATAATTTTATATCTTATATACAAGAAGGATTTATTACTACTTTCCTCCGTCCTTCAAATATTTCGCGAAAACGATCCGTAAGGGAATTAGTTATTGTTCTGGATCTTTCTTACAATAACATCGCATATTATCACCCCTTTTCCCTAACCCTCTATCTTTGTTCGCTTAGGGCTATCAGAAGACTGAATGTTAGTTTACTCTTACACAACAACAGAATAACATCCTTTCAAATTTCTTCCTATCTGAACAATCTAACCCCTCCTCGTTACTCTCGCTTAGACTATTTCATTCATTTGGGAGAAAATCTTATCACGGGACTCAATCAGACAGATCTAATTAACATTTCGGGGTTGTCAATAAATTTACACGGAAATCCATGGAACTGTGACTGCGAAAACAGGTGGATTGCTAGCAATTTTTCACTTATTCTACGCCAAATTTTGAACCGGCCGGGTTCGGTTCAACCATTTTGCAAAAACCCCATCTCCGTTGAACGACGTCCTCTATTATCTTTATCTCAGGATGATTTCATCTGCCCCCCACAGGAGGATACGTCCATACCTAGAAAATTCCATCTTTCAGAGGGTGATAATGTGGAACTTCTCTGTCCTGTCACCAAAGGGGACCCTCCGTTTGAAACCGTCAAATGGAGTATTTCGCGAGAGGTAGGCGTACACCCGTCGTTTTTACTACTAGAAACGAGGGCCAATTCTTCACTGTTCATCAGAAACATGAATCGCGATTGGCAGGGATCATACATTTGTACTGTAGATAACGGAGTGAAAGTATCGTTTGTGTTAAATGTCAGTATGGCCAAAGATGGATTACTCGCCACTCCAACGGCTTGCCGTGGAGTTCCATCCGTTCTCGATCCACCTCGTGCAAAACGGCACTCTCTAACTGGAGTGGTGATTGTTCTTTCTTCTCTTTTAGTGATCGCTACCTTTAGCATTGTTGCATTGTGCATTGTGCATTGCCGATCACAACAAGAAAAGCCCGGGAACAGCGATGTCGTTGGTTCAAAATTGACCGAAAATCGTTTCTTTCAGTTTCTGCGTAGGGATACCATTTCTAACAAATATACTCTACAGCAACAACCAACTGAGAACCAACAATCATCTAGCACAGAAAACACCCGGGAAAACCTTCCAAATCCAAATGAGAAACTCTACGAGAACGCAGGTCACTCTGGTAGGAAAAGAAATCAAACTGTACGAGACGTAAATAAGAACACCGGAAGTAAAATAATAAGTGTAAAATACGATGAAGGTATGTCAGTTTACTACAGCGTTTCACAAATGCCAAGCCCGACGACAGACAAAAGCAGCGAGTACTACGATGTGACAAAAACTGATGACATAGAATACACAGATTTGAATATTCATGAAATCACGAAACCGACGTCAGAAGTATATCAACCCATCACCCTACAGTCCGACGATGACGTCAGTGAAAACTAAATTAAAGAAGGGAAACAAAGCTGAAAATGTCTGGTCTGGCTCATTAATTCTGCCTCTAATAACAAGAGAGTCGTCAGAACCTTTGGGTTCGGATGCAGCAACCCCCTCCCGGTGTTTCAGTTTGTGGCTTTTTTGGCTGAAGATGTCGAAAATTATTTTAAAAAAGTTAAAAGTCGGTAGTTGACTAGGAGTATTTATAGACTAGAGATCAAAGTCAAATGTCTGAATGTCCATCCATGGAGGCAAAGTTAGGTCCAAATTTGCAGTGTCTCGACCAACCAGTCGTCTTTTCCTGTCGTGTATTTTCTCTCAAACTGTGCTATTTATAGGGCTTGCCTGCGTATGGGCTGCACATGACTGACTGTAGAAATATTGTCTACGTGATTGATGACTTTATCGGTCAAAACTCAGAGTTCAAAACCTTAAAACTGATATTTAGTTATTTTCTGCTTAACCGACAGTATGTAAGAAAGTAAGAAATTTACCCGCAAAGGCGCAAAATGTAGATAATGAAGAGACAAACTTAAAAAAAGTACAAATGAAGGTTTTTTTTAAGTCGGAGTCTAAGGTCAGTAAATATTCAATTAACAACTGGCTTCATTTGTACTAAAAATAAAAGAAAATGTGGTCCAGTCTGCAGGGAGTCTGAGAGTCAAATTTGGCACGAAGATGTTGACTTTGTAATCTTGAACATACAGTATATGGCAGATGGATGATATTATAATGACGTAAAAGGATACTGGGCGGAGTGGGCGGAAGGGGTTTTGTCTGCAACATGCCGGTGAAGTGCGTGCTAATTTATTGGTGGAATTTATAAGAGCACTGCAATTTGGGACAAAAGTCCCCACTCCTTCCCCCTCCCAACTGTAGTAAAGCCCCTAGACATATACATAGGTACTATTTCCAACGTTCTCTCGACTCCCTGGTGAAGAAGTAAAGGGCGAAACCAAACGTTACTCCCGAAGGAGTTCTGCTCTCCACAGGAGCTACGTCTCTGACGGGACAACAAGACTTAACATGACCAATCCATTGACCTTCAGACCTCTACATCATGGGTCTGTCATGCAGTGGCGTGTGCAGGATTTCGGAGGTGGGGCACAAGCTGTGATTCTCCCGACTGACTTGTCACAAGTGCATCGAAGGTGGACCACGAGCGCGAAGCGCGAGTTTCTACGCGTGGGGTTCAGGGGCCAGCTCAAGGGCCCCTGGCGGGGTCCAGGTGTAGAGCCCCGCTAGGGGTTTAGGGCGAAGCTACCGGAAGCTCTGGCAGTATAAGGCAATAAGCCCTCCCGTAAATTGGCGTAGAGGCCTTATTGATCAGGTTTTTCCGTTTCATATTTTGTGAAATTCGATGTCAATGACGGAGAGTTCAGGTTACTCAGAAGCCAGCTAATGAACTTTCGAAACATACCCATGAAATGAGCAAGTCTTGATAACTTTATTTTGTCTTGTCCGATTTAAGAGATGTTTTTCTCGACGTATGTGAATATAATAGGCAGGGTAATTTACACGTGTGTTACTTTCAACACGCTACACGGCTGATGGGCTATTTCGGGTACATTAACCTGATAAATTACACAAGGAAAATACATTGACAGGAAGAAGGGTGTTTGAGATGATCTAAATCTACTTAATAATCGCGAAAGTTAACAGCATTTGTTTCATCCTCAAACCTATATAGTTTAACTATGAAATGTTACAGCTGTCTAATGACACTAGCGCGAAGCGCGAAGAAAAGTTGATGATTGTAGGACTACTTGCACCATGGGCCAGATATTGCTATCCTCCTGCCTGATTATTTACTGACGAACAATCGAAGGAACTCGGTCCTTTGGTAAACGACCAAATAATGAAAAATAATACTCTTATAATATTATGATGTAGTCTAATTCTAAGTTTTGAGTACTCAGTGTGTTTCTTCAGTCTCTCCCTCTTCCCCTATAACTCTTAAAGGGAAAATGCAGTCACCCCAATTTGGATTAGTATAGTAGTCTACCCTATTTCATGAATGGCTCTTGAGAAACATTTAACTATATGTTTTTCACTGAATTGTGAAATTCACGAGGAGTAACTCCTTGGTTTACCTTGAATATGAAATATTTAAGTCCTGAAATATGCAAGATATTTGGAAGAAAGCAAGAAGGAACTTGTGAGATTTAGCTGTTGTTTCAAAATAAGTTTGGGTCGACTGCCTATGCTCTTTAAATCCCCCGACTTGTGATTTCCCCGACCAAGGTCTTAGCCATTGATGCGTCTCGCCGTCTTTGAGACGGCCAAATTTGACTGAGAGACGGCCAAATTTGACCAGAACGGCTTTTGATAAGCCCATAAATGTCTTGGTATAGCCTTCAAAATTGAGATCGGTTTGACATCATTTAGCTCAAACATAACTGAAACTCACTGATATTTCAGTAGTCCCCGCCAAAATGTATTGCATACGGACAGCTTAATTCCCGTCATATAAATTAGAACACAATTATAAAACGTCGCTAACGTAAAACAATGCCAGTTAGCCTAACTTAACACAAATCACAGTTTCAGTGCCTAGCCTACGCGTAAATGTTGCTTGCCTGCGGCGCCAGATGGATAGTGCATGGTAAATTAATAACAAGTCAGACGCCCTACTTCAAAATCCTGGCTAAACCCCCTGCCTGAATGACTTCGGAGGTGGGGGTCTGTGTCCCCCGGCCCCCTTAAAACACGCTATACTGCTGTCATGCGTGGTTCCGTTCTAGACTGGCTGAAGAGAACAGATGCTACGCATGATCTTAGCCAAATGACCGAGAAGCGAGCATATGAATACGTATGACGCCAGAGGACAAAATTTGCAAAACCGAAACTTCGGTGATAAAAATGAAAGTACAATGAATATGTGATATGTGTCGACAATAAGTCTACGTTAAGGTCTGCATATACTGATATAATGTTCAAATATTACATTGTTTTACGGTTGCTAAGGCAATTGCTACACACTCATATGCTTTCTTATCGAGAATTAATGATCATTGTCTCACGAATAGATTGGATTTATGAATTAAAATAACTAATTATACTTTAGAAAGTTACATTTCGCGTTACTTTCGTACTAATTTGACGTAACTTACAAAATAACACGAGGGAAATAAAACCTTCAGATCAAGAATTCTCGCCTTGTTGTGGAGTGAAGAAGTAACATAAGCCAGTCAGGTTATTTTTAATCTTTGTTATTATAACATGAAAATGTTACTCGGAGTTTACATTCCGAAAAGTCTGTATAACCAAGGGTCCGGTCCCTCAATAGTTTTTTTTCCTTCCGGTCAATTGACCACTCCTTAAGACTATATGTAATTGTTTCATGGCCTCTTTCATCACCGTGTTGGTTTATTCTTGGAGTAAAAAAAAGTTGTCTTGTACTGTTGAAAAGCCTAAGTTTGCTATCAAAACTAAAAGTATACAGGGCAAGATTTCTGTAATTCAACCCAAGTGTTACTCCCCTTTCGTAGCCGTATGAGGTGGTGGTCTGTGGGAAGGCAGCCTCTGGAACGATTAGAATGTCGAATTCAAGGCAAAAGTGTCCATTTCAGAACAAATTCAAGTCATGACTGTTTTTCAATGAAGGGAAATGCCAGGGCATTTACTCCGGCCCCTTGACATTTCCTCTCATATATATATATATATATATATATATATATATATATATCACCCCAAACAAAAGCCAAGACTTAGCCTAGTTTACACATAGATCTTACCATCCTATACCACTTTTCTTTGTAGTACTATGACCTCTGAGGTGAGACCACCTTTCCCCACGGGCGAGTGGGGAGTACTAATTATGAAGTAGTGCTAGCTTAGGCCTAATTATTATCACTTTTGTCTGATATAAAAATGTTGTTCGTTATATCACAGTACGTTCGATAAACCTTTGTTTAGATATTTATGTAATTATATCATGAATACAGAAACATGCTCTTATACGTTGTTCAGAAAACCTAGAAAAATGTTTTAGAGCGGAAAGCGAGGGCATTTAGAGCAAAGCATAGGTGTAAGGGACGGGATTTGGAGCTCCAGCTCCCCATTCAGGGCAGAATTAACTACTTCTGTTTGAGGCAAAGGTGTCCCTTATTTGGATAAAATTGTTACATTTGTCCATTTACATTTTTGGGGAAAAGTATCCTGCCTCCAATTGAAAGGAATCCTCTACGTTTAAGGTAAGGGTGCGTGATTTCTGTATTTTTGAAGCATGGCGGACCCAAAATTTTCGAGAGACAGGGGGACCGAACGGGCACTCAAGGACAAATGTGTGCCGAAATACAGGAATATTGCTAACTGTAGTGTCATGGTAAAACATTTTCAGTGAGGTATGGGTGGCCTTTAGGCCTCAAACCGGATTCGCCCTTGACACCTGTAGGCATACCCTCGAGCTTATGAGCAGGTATGAGAAATGGGTCATACGCTACCTGACAAAATAGTACCTACGAAGGAATGTGGCTTTCCCTTTTTGATGAAGCTTTTAGAATTAATAGCAGTTGAACACATAGGCATAGGAAGCTGTTCGAGACAGGGGCTGAACCTTGTTTCGGATCGCCGTCCTGGGGAGGGGGTCCCCCTTTAGAAAATTTTTGATATTTGAGGGTTCTTAGATGCAATTTGGTGCATCATCTTGGACATTTCTTACAGAAGAGACAAATAAGGGGTTTTCATCCTTGGATCTGGGGGGGGGGGAAGCATAGTTCCGCCCACCCCTTTTTGATTGAGGACTTTAAATCCCCCAGCCTCCCCGCTTCCTACGCCTATTGCTGAGCAGTATGGTACACTACTACGTAAATTTTTTGAAGTTTCTCATTTTGACAAGAAGGTGCCAACAATGCAACTGGTCACTTGTATCGGCGAGATCCACTATCTTGACAGTGTTTAATAATACAAACGAAAAGTTTGAACAATTATATTTCATTCGATCATTTCATTTTGAGACTATAGGATTAACTGCCACTGAAGGGTAAATGATAACCTACCTCAATTCTCACCCGGCTACGCTCTTGGCTACGCCTGCAAAGCCTGAACATTTCTTAAATCAAGGAAATCCTTCCTGAAATTAGAAACGTGTGAGCAAGCCATATTTTATGGTATTCAGTTGTGTACGTAGGGGCGGCGCTATTTCTACTTTCGGACGACTAAAGTTTTTGGAATTTTTTTTTACAATTATCGACGATTGCATAACAAATGGGAGCTACTTTTTGTACTGATAACTGTTGTAAATGATAGCCACCCTGTTGAGAAAAAATACTAGCATGCAATCTAGTGCAATATTTTGAATTTTCGGAAGTCAATTTTTTAGTTTAACTGGGGTTTTTTTTTTGGGGGGGGGGGTTGTCAGTTAGCCGCTTTTGTGTTACTTTAAGGCGACTAAGACTGTAAACATTTCTTGTTAAATACTAATAGAAGAGCCTTGCGGATTTTCGTCAGTAAGCTGCAGGGTTTTAAGCATAAGCGCGATATTCCAGATAGCCGCTATTCTTTTTAAGTTGCTATAGGTCTACTTGTTCAAATCGGTCATTTTGGGGTAATTTGGGGTTGAAAAATAATTCATTTTAGTCTCCAGACCCCTGGGTGCCTCTTCTTCTTTCTCTTTTGCGTCCTCCTTTTCTTTCGTTTCATCCTTTTCTTCATTTTCCCTCTTCTTTTCTTTCTCTTTTCCCCTTTTCTTTCACGTGATAGGGGAAGTCCCCCCTCTATTCCCCGTGGCGCCCGCCCATTCCTATGTAGCAGGCTGTAAGGGATATTCCTTATGCACTGCCACATACCTTAGTTTGGGAAACCTGAAAGAGGGTGGGGTGAGTAAACAGAGTCTGTTCCACGGGGTAGGTACTTGGTAGGGCCATGGTACTGTATCAGGCTATTTTATCATTCCACTTCTTATCATTTGAACTCAGGTCACTAATAGTATCCTCGGTAACAGTTTTTGTAAAGTCTTCTACCAACGTGGACTGTTTCCCAAAAGGTGAAAATCTGAAACTGCGCTTAAACTGTTAAAAGGGTGTAATCCCCGTTGCGACACCAATTAAGTTAGCTTAACCAAAGTAATAGCCCCTACCCAAAAGACACATAGTATTGGACCTCTTTAGGGTCCATTGTACACTAATTAATCCTCATAAGACGTCCGGGTGTACGCAAATGATCACTCCGTGGCAATTCAAAGGGTTCCCGAACAACTTCCACGGGCAATTTCAACCCGGTGACCACTACCCCGGTAACCTCCCCAAAAAACTACCCCGGACAACCTCCCGGGACAATTCTTACAGTTGATAATTCCGAATTTTACGGCTGGGGAAGTTGTATGAAGGGAAATTGCACGGGTTGTAATTGTCGGGGTGGGGATCGTCCGATCATTGTTCGCAAAACTTTCTCATTGAACTCGAAAGAAAAACCACATACATGATTTTCTAGATAGTCTCGTATTCTAAGTAAATCTTCGCTTTATTTCAACTACCACAATAAATAAACATTATATATGTGCACGTGGGGAAACAGCAAAAACCATTTCCATAAGTACGCAGCCTATAGAAATGAAGCTTTGTCATCCGAGGATGTGGTTTTACGTTAACTTAGGTAAAATCCCGCATCTGTTTTTTTTTCAGTGACCGTTCCTTCCTGTTACATTCCCTCCTATATCAACCTTTCCTACATAAAGGGTGAATTTCCTCATCCCAGACAGTTCTAATTCTAGTATGTTACTTCTAGTCCCCTGCCTCTCATAACTGTCTTTAGATCCTCCTTGTTAACACACATACGCGGGCCCTGTTTCATAAAGAGTTGCATTCAATCTGAAGTTTGATTTCAATAGGAATATGATAGATCAAACTTACGATCTTAACTCTTTATGAAACAGGGTCCAGGTTTACTGCTCAAGGACATATTCTGGTAAGTAGTAAACAAGCCTGTCCCTATTGCCTAATTTCGAATACTGTCTCTCCATGATGTGAGATGTGTGCTACTCTGCATCTTTTGAATTTTCTGAGTGTGGTGGCGATCAAATAGCAGTTACCAATTGAGAACTATTTGTTCTGTTTTCCCCAACCAAAATGTACTTGGGGGATGAGTGTCTGCCTTTAAGGTGTATTGTAGCCATTAATCTGTTAGGCTTGCAAAGTGCATCAACTGAACTTTTCGTTGCAGAAACTATGTAAATCAATTGTGTTACCCTGACTGTCGACTTCAGAATGACGGTCATAAAGGGAGATGACAGTCGCCCCAAGTTTATTTTCAACAGTTTGCTTAATTTTACAAATCTCCTCTTATTTCGCTTACAAGTATCTTTCATTACGGTACGTTTCTGTACACAAACAAAGAAAATTGGAGGTAAAGCCAAGGAGTTTTTCTGCATAAATTTAACAAATGAGTAAAAAACATATTGTCACATGATTGATAAGAGCCATTCCTGGACAAGTATGACGGGGCGCACTCATTCAAATTGGGGGCGGGGGACTGTATTCTTCATTCAATTCGCACATCTGTAAATCGCTTCGTTATAGAGCCGTCGCCAATGTGAGAATAGGAAGGTAAATTTCTGTTTCCTTCTGAACCCCAACCCTAACTAGCTTAAGAACACAAGAACTGGTATTTGTATCCCATGCGTTGTTTTGGGGATCCTGTAATGTTACACAAACACTAGACTACTGTGAGGAGTCTCTCGCTCCACCAAGATACTGGAACATTCCATGATAATTCTTATCTAGAATTTTGTGCTTCTCTATTTAAACATGGAACTGTTCATTCTCAGGAAGCTCGTGAAATAATATCGTCAACGTAATAAACTTTTAACAGTTTAATTAAATAGACCGAGTAAACGATCATCTTTAGTGGGAGTAGAATGCATTTATTTGGACAAACTATTGAACTTATTCCATGTAGCCTGTAAGGAAAACGACTGTGGTGCCCAAAAAGTACGAACGGAAGGAGGAAGCCGTTTCTTTTCCAGATTTTTTCGGGAAATTTTGTGTAAATGTTGACCATATTTAGTCTATAACAGAGCGGGAGTGCTTGCTGCTATACCCTGCAGAGAAAAACTCTGCTGACGGGGGCAACGGGTAATCAGGCTCAAGTGCACCCTTAAGGTGCAACACGAACGCAAAGAGCGAATTTGCACGCGTAGAGACCAGGAGCCAGCATTATAGGGTCCTGGCGGTCCACGCGGAAATCCCCCGGAAGCTCTTGTAATAGGCCTATTACATATGGCTCTCTTGAACAAATTTATATCACTTAATAGTTTTCGATGTCAATGGCTAAGTACATGTTACAATAAGGGAACATGCACTCTAGAAACACTTGGGTCACGCGGGAACTGAACCAACATTTTGGGTCAAATTGTAACCCAATTTGGGTCAATATAGCCTTATTTGGGTTATTATTTGACCCAATAAATTTTAATTGGTTCCCTCCTGACCCTTTTTTGGGTCAAACTGACCCAAGCGTTTTTACAGTGTGGCTAGGATCATGATTTTGATGTGATTTAATTTCAAAATTATGACGCTAGTATTCAACGGGAGATGAAGCCTACATATAGGCTAGTTTTCAGAAATGATTTTTGTCAAAAAGAGTACTTAATTTTGTTAAAGGTTAGTTGTGTAAATGGGATGAAAGCTGACAAATAAACCCAAATTTTTCCATTTAAAACACTATTTTCAATTGATAAAATTTGCAATTAGACAGTATTTTGAAACACGGTTGTGACATTACCCCCCCTCCTTCCTGGAGAAATTTTATTTCATTGAATTTGGCTTAGACGCACCATTGTAACAATCTTGATTAAAGTTATGACTGTTTATAAGTTGAAAAATTAACATTGTTTTGTGATTAATTCTTTTCTTTAATATGAGTGAAAGGGAAAGATGTGCCCCTAATGGAAGGGGTGAAATCTATTTGGCCATGGGCCAGAGGCACCTCACGGGCACACAACTCTCCGACCTAATACTGTTTGGAAACATTAGGGTCCTCTGAACACGGAATCAGGTAGTAACAGTAAAATTATTGGGTCTCACTCATTCAAAATGGCTGCCAAAAACAAAATGGCGGCTAAGTTATGAATATTTTGTATAAAATAATAATAAAGAAAATATTCTTACAAAATATTTTTGAGGCATGACTCTTCAAATTTTGTCTTATTTTGATGATAAAAAATTCAAAATTAATTTTTGGGAGTGTATTGGCGAGATTCAGGTTAACTAAAATGGCGTAAAAGCAAAATGGCCGCTAAACTGAAATATTTCCAAAAATTGTGTAAAACCATTGTAAGTTTCCAGAATCCCGAATTATAATGATGTAAATTAATGTTGTATATAATAAAGACTGAACTGCAATCCTTGGCACAAGAGTACTTGACAGCCAACATGGCGGAAAGGCACCAAAGAAGTAAAAACAATGCAGTAAAAATTCCCGAAATTCTTAGTATTTCGCTTATAACTCTTTAAAAAATGATAAATCTCCCGGCAGTGATGGTCTTCCTGTTAATTCTTTTAAAAAGTTCTTTCAATGCCCCTCACCGCCCAAAGTGCGTTTTCCCACCTTAGTTGAAAAAACTCCTGGAAGCCCAGCACTTACAGTCCTACCACATTCCTCCCCTATCGAATCTAAACACATAGGCTATAATGTGTCTAGCGTCGAAAGGGGAGCGTTAGTTAGTAAGTTAGTTAGATGAGGTTTTACGGCCCAGTTTCTAACCAACTGGTTTAAGTCGGCTTGGGATATATGTAACAGGATATATGTAACCCCTATCAATCAAAGTAGTAATGGTTGAGATGAAATAAATACATCCCCTTACTTATTAAAATATGTAAAGCAGAGACACTTTTTGTGAAACACTGCAATAAATAACTAAATAATAATGTATAACCTATCGACTCTTTTGAAGATATTTGTACGGCACCCCGTGGACCTCCTCGTGGCTATACACCTTTACTTCTTGGTACAGTACTTGATTTTTATAAGGTTGCACCTTCTTGTAGTATACCTATACTATATAGGGCCGGTACTGGGCCGGTACAGATATATGGTCCTTGGGAAGCGCTAACTCGTTGCGTTATTTCTGATAAAAATATTTGTGTAAAAGCTGTCACTGACGCTGCTCGTCAACACTATATTAGTCTTCTACAAAGTTCATGCTGAAGGGGCAATTTTTGTAAACATCTGATGGTTCTTAGATGCAATTTGGTGTTTCATTTTTTTTAAAGTGAATTTAAATGAAGTAAGCCTGCAATGCAATTAGTTCAATCACTGGAAAATTTTGACATATTTTCGGAAATATTTGATGAATTTCTCATACCATTGTCAATGAGGGATTTCGGGCTCTTTTCGCCCCCTCGTTTTTGACTGGGGGTTTACCCTCAGCTCCTTCGTTGCTAAGTTCCGATGTCCATTCCCCATATTAAACTGTACGGTACTCGCTTGCGATCTGGGAGCTCCGCTCTACCCGAGGAGTAAGTTCTGATTCATGTTGTAATTGAAAGTAGCGTTTACTCCACTGTGGTTGTTTGTGACCCTATGGATACTCAACTCGGCGTCCTGTGCACCCAAAATCAATCACATTCACATTTATGTTACCACTGACTTCCAAACAATAAATAAACAACATTGATAAACAAAAGGAAAAAGGAAAATCATCTAAAGTACACCATAAAAAGTAGAAAATTGGTGCACAAATAATGTGTGCAAAATGAACATTCCATCATTTTTCGAACCACCACTGATGTCCGCCGCCTTGTCAATACTAGCCTATGTCGTTGACAGCAGCCGGCTGAAGCCTCCCCCCCCCCCTGACCTGTGCTGTTCAATCCCTTGAGGCCGTATTGACTGTGTGACATATTTTGTATTCTTCACACATCAGATCTGGTGGCATGGAGACGTGCACTGCGTAAATGTGAAACTGCATGTGAAGTCGAAAATATGACGTGCACGTGTGACTGGATCACGAATAGGTCTACTTCAGTCATGATGTTTCTTATTTTGGGACGAAATCGAAGTTGGCTAGGGTCGACGTCCGAATTGGCAATGGTCCGAGTTGGCTAGAGTCCGACGGTTGGTTGGGGCCGAGTTGGCCTGCTCATTTACTTACGAAAACCGAGAATTTCAATTTGCTGTGTGGAAATCGCACATCTTTTTCTCTGTATACAACATTCTAACGGATGATGTAAACAGAGAGTTGTTATTCAGATAGCAACTTCTGATGTGAAGATAGAAATCCAAAACTAAAGAGGGAGTACTTAAAAGCGCGTTTCGTTAAAGCATGAAAGGTATTGTGTATCACGAGTCCCGATTTTACTACAGAACAGGTAGAGCCGCCTGGACAAGAATTATGCATTCTGCTCGATTTATTCCCGGTATGTAACTTTCAGTAATATAGAAAAAAAATGAAAATGGAGAAATAAAGTCAAAAGCGTTGTGGTATTGGTAGGTAAGGTGAAGACACCGAATTTCAAAGGCTAATAAAATTACATCAGGTAATGAAAACTAGAGAAATATCCAGAGCAGACCTAGGCTAGGAGTTTTGCCCACTCGTTTCCAAAAGTCATCATGCTAACAATAACAGTCTGGTCTTGAAAAATTTGACTATATTGTATTTCGTCCTTCTCAAATCTATACGGGGTTGTAACCAAATCCGTCTAACTTAATTCCGGGCCGATTCCGAGTTCAATACCCTCCGGTTTCGAGCCAATTCCGATTCCAGGTTTTCCAATTTAGGGCAATTCCGAGTCGGGCCATTTGACAACGAAACGCCTCATACAAATGCTTTTTCTACTATTTACAATTACATTGATGATGAAAACGGTCACTTTGAGGAGTCAATGTATACTCTGGCTAACCCTGTAATTTAGTTGACTGTATGTGAACATTTACTTGTTAAATTGTGCACCAAGAATAAGGTTACCCTGGAAATATTAATGAAACTTTTATTTTTATTTTGTGGACTCAACTGGAAGCGGCTCCGAGTCCGAGTTCAGCTGAGCCCATTCCGAGCCAATTCCGATTCTGTAACCTCCCATTCCAGGCCAATTCCGTGTTGGGCAAAAACGGACCCGAGTCCGGAATCGAGTCCGAGTCCGGACTCGGATGTTACAGCCCTGTCTCTGTATGTAATTCTAACTGTTCTTGCGGCTTGGTTTAGGCAATTTCGGACGAAAGACCTCTGTCCAGTACTTCACTTTTTGGACTAGAACGGTGCACTTTTAGCTCCCTTACAAAACACAATAATTTTTAATTCTGACTGTAAAGCTATCTAGATCTCTTAAGCAGAACTCTTAAAGTACAAGTTTACTATGTCTGAATATTTCCGACGTATGTGAAAGTGATATTGGTTTAACGTTTAGGCTCTCCAGGGTAGTTAGAGTGGCATTTCTCTGGATCAGTAAAGCAGTTTGACTGCGTTATGTTTGCCTCTGCAGGTAGTTTGTTCTAAAAAATCCCCAGTAAACTTAAAAAAGGCATCCTGACTGCAAAAATTAGGCTAGTATGGGTCAGTCACTTCCCAGGTGTTATTCTCGACTGTATTTATGTCATATATTAGTACACAGTGACCGATTCAAGGTGTACACTCCCTACATTGCATGCAGCCTAACCGCATCATTCCCTTAGTAGAATAAGGCCAATTTCAAACGTATGCACCAAGATTCTGTCGTCACTCCAGTACATTTTCTACGACAGAGCTCTTACTGTGCAATTAGAAAAGACACAATTTCTCACTAAATACAAGCGCTTATGAAGAATTTTTCTACAGGGACGGGGATGGGTTGGGGTGGGGAAGGGGTGGAGGCTAAAGACAGCATCTGACCCCTATAGAAATCTGTAAGTAAAACGCGTTTGGTAATTTGAAATTTTTGCTCGAAAATCAATGGAAGTAAGTGCTTCACTCTCCTTTCATGTTGCAATGAGCACTAAACTTATGTTGAAATAGTTTGATTCAAACGGTGTACCATCTCTACACCATCATTCTGTTAAAATTAAAGCTGGACATACAATACTTACGATATACCTTTTGCATGTTTACACACTTTTTCGATTCATATTCATTTCTTTTTTACAGTATTTTTTTCTGTTTACCTTCTTGTTTTATTTTCTATGTTCCTTTTTTTGGGGGGGTGGGGGTTAGCGAGTTGGGGTGGGGGATCTAACTTCACGTGTACAAACCTGTTAATATTGAATGATTACTTATTACTCATTTTGTCAACCATAATGATCGGGAAGAGTCCTTTGCGGTCTACGTCTCCTATCAATTTGAAAATTTACTCGAGACGAAGCTTGCAACTTGAACCTCGAGACGTGTTTTAAGTCCATGTAATATATATTCCTGATTAGGTAACTTAGTTATATAACTATTAAAAGTCACATTATTTACATATTAGAGCTTTTAATGTTGAGGTTCATGGTTTTCCTTCGATGACAGCGTTTTACAGTTCCACATTTCCGTCTTTTTCATTTTCTTTCTTTTCATTCTTTTCTTTCTAACTAGGGTAGCGCACGCCCTAACGACCCCTGGATAAACCCCTAAAATATTTGTAGTAATTTGGGGCTAAACACAATAAGTCTCCACGCCTAGGCCATATTGCCCAGGCTACTGTCAGCACATAGCCTAACTGGGGCCCATTTCTACCATGATTGATTTTAATTATATTGCAAGGACCAGCCGTTATTGTAAGCATCACTGTTAAAAATGTCAGTAAAATGTTGTGGAGTTACAGAACAAAAAGTAAGGAAATATAAAGAGGATACGAAAAAATGCTGTAAATTTATGAAACAAATTGACAGCACTTTTGCTGTATTTTTTTTATGTATTTCTTTACTTTTTATTCTGTAATTCTACAGAATTTTTTTTAGCAGTGATGATTACTCTCGAAGACGAATACATGAGCGAAACGGCTAGCTTAGCCTGAGGTCTGTTCCTTATATTTAGCTTCTTTCATTAACTGATATAATTTAAAAGTCTTTGAGTCTCAGTGTCTTCGCATAATTTACCGATACCACAACACTTTTGCCTATATTTCTCCCATTTTTATGTTTGTTCTACATTACCGGTAGAATAAACGAAGCAGAATACATTATTCTTGTCAAGGAAAATTGAGACTCCTCCATTTTTTCGAGGATATTCAATATTTTCACGCTATCATGAAACGTTCTTAAAGTACCCTGTCTTCTGTTTTGGATCTCTCTGTTCACATAATCCGTTTGAATGGTGTACAGAGAAATCGATGTGCCTTTTCTTTGCCATACTGAACTTCTCTGCTTCCGTATTTACCACGGTGAGCGACATGATGATGGCGCTGTACCAGATGAACCAAATAATATCTTTGAAACTTTTGCACGATCCTGCCTGCGATATATATATATATATATATATATATATATATATATTTTGCCGAATAGCTTTGGCAAATTATGAATAATTCATATGATCAGTTTTTTTTCATGATTATTCATATAGCGTAATTATGATTTAAGGCTTTTACGTGTACCATTGTACTTGTCGATTGCGTCAAGTGTACTTTAGTCGGGTAGAACTAGTTTATTTAGGCGAATGTGCGGTCTTGGATTTGATTCAGATTTATGATGGGGAGAGGGTCGAACATGAAGAGGGCACATCCCCCAATTTTCGTCTTAGATATACGAAAGCTATCATAAAAGTTGACCCACATTGAAAAAGAACGAATAAACCACGAATCCATTAAAAACAAGAGCGATATGAACTCACATTCATTCGTCCCCCGAAAGATCTACACCCCTTTCTCTGACTTCAAAGCAGTTGTATATACTGCCAGCGTATGCTTAGGTTTCATAGACATGGATTCTGTTCAACTATTTGAATCCCAAATGTGATAGCAAGTCTGAATGAGTTTCTACAGCACGTGAAGCGCTCCAAAACTTTCGGCATTATGACGAACATATGCCACACCCCTTAGAATCTTCGAAAACTCGCATAAATGATGGGGTGCCTATACTAATCAGTGGCATCAGCCTCACAGGCAGGCCTTAGTCACGCAATCGTCTACTGGCCTAATGAGGATATGATCATATGGGCCGTTTCCCAAGGGGTCAAATGTTATCGAAATATCCCTTTTTCCCCTGATATTTTACTCCAATGTCATCTTTGGACTTTGAATTTATTGTGTGGTTAGAAATTCTCTTTATGTGGTGCTTCATGTGGTTATTCGGATGTAGCACAACCTCATTTCAGGGCTGGTGATTTGCGGTGCGCGTTGCCACTTTTAGCATGCTACTGGGAGCGCCGCCATCAGCCGGCGCGTAACGTATATAGACAATTTTAGAATTGTTTGGCAAACATGCCTAAATTGGCAAAAATGGCACTTTCTGGACTGTTTTCTTTTTATTTTTACGGTTAGGGCAAACTAAAGAGACAGGGCTGAGAACGAGGGCCGCATTTGACAAAACAATCTATACATTAACCGGACATTAGGAAAAATAAGGCTGTTCGTAAGCGTGTATACAGTCAGAATTTTGCCCCGGAGGTGAAGGCGCCGAGAAGGCTAAAGGCGCTTCTTCAAAAGGCGTTTGGTCTGTCACCCTCGCAGGTGTACTGGGGCCACAGGGGCGAATCTGAACATTCACGGAATTAATTGTGAACATTGGAATGACAATTTTAACTACTTTCAAATGGCACTAAATGCACAGTTTACAATTTATTGTTTGTAGCAGTATGACGTGGACAAGTAACCGGGTTGCTTTGATTCCACAGTTGGCTTTCGAACAATAATTCCACTCGAGCCCTCCCTCGGGAACAAAAAATGATGAGACTCTTATGTGTTATTGGTGCGCATAAAGGGCGCGCCAGTAATGTTTTACTTTTAACATTGTTTTCTGTTATATATTTCTCTTCCGTCGTATTTTCGTAATTGCGACTATTCACTGGCCGGTTTTATTTAAGATGCAACGGGATTGATGTTGGAGAGGGTTGAGAATTAAGGAGGTCACCAAGTTTTGAAATAATTATATACTAACCTTGTTCTTTGGGGAACTTATGGTAGATCAGCAACAGGAAATGACAAATGCGGACTAAGCTCGCCCTAAAATAACTCTTTTACCAACAGTTTTAGTACTGTTCTCCTTTATTTTATACAGCACTTGCAGTGGCGTAGCCAGTGGGGGTTGGGGCAGAGTGCCCCCTACAGAAATTTTGGGGACGCGATGGGCGATTTTGAAAAAAATGAAGGAGAGCAAAAAGAAAAAAAAACAACGAGAGGAGAGAGGGATGCAGGGGTGGTGCGGGGAATTTTTACAGTTTTGTCGGGCAGTCTTAGTCGATATGATAAAATATGCAGTCCCCGATGGCGACTAGTCTTCCCGATGGTTTACCTGCTTTTGCTCTGAAGAGGACAATTCCTCAAACAAGAACCCAAAATTTTCAGCGCGCTTCGCGCGCTAGTAAGTCCATCAAGTTTCTTCAATGGTTACATTCCACAAAGGTAGATAGCATAAGTCCTGTCAGCCTTACCAAGTAACATGTAGGCAGAGTACACAGGTTATGTAGAGGTCGTAAATTTCATCCCATATCGCAAAGCTTAGTTGCTGTTCTCTTGTGTGTATCATGTGGTTTTCGACACAATGTACATTATCCCCGATATGGTCTTCAACCCCTACAGATTTCTATTTTTTTTTTCCTTTTTGTTCTTAATGATTACATACGTTTTTTGTGTAAGCTTACCAAAGATTTTCGTGCGCTTCGCGCGCCTTGCAATTTCACAATTAGGACTCAAAAGAACAGTGTGCAACTCGGCTTTCCAGGTATTAAGTGATATGTGCAAAATATGCCCTGCAATGGCATGGGATAGGTAGGCTCCTTCATATCCCATTCCCACCACACCCTCAATATAGGAGCTGTCGGAACTTGGGGTCGCTGTCATGACCCGCCCCCTGTCGGGAAAATGCTGTTGCCAACCATGGTCGGTTTACTTATTTTGGCTTTCAAAAGGGTCCGTTCTGCGATAAAACCCCAAATTTTCAGTACGCTTTGCTCACGCTTCCTCAGTTCCGTTACTTATAGCTAATAAAGTACAAACCCTTTCCAAGATCTTACCATTGCTTTTAAACTTTTGTGTTTTATTCTGAGGAGAGCACTTTTAAAGTCTCAAAATGTTGTTCCTCGTGGTAGCTGAGTATTTTAGCAAAATTCAGGACTAGAAAGTTTTTCCATTTTTTATCAAGTAGAAAGGATTAAGAGATGAGAAAGTCGTGGTCAGCAACACATGCATAAACATTTATTTCGTCACATTACTACAAATTTGAAATTTTACAAATACTAAAGCCGTCTTTATCAACGTCACATAAATAGTTTTGTAAAGTGCCCAAATTGGCCTTACTATGAGTGCAGTTGGCCTTACTAGGAGTTGGTTGACGCCACCCTTGCAATTAATGCGTATGCAACTGAACAGGGAAGTCGTCACGGAATTGAGAAAAACTTTATCGTCAATTTCAATAGTTGGAACTCACACAAATTATCCTAATTTCTACCCCTTTTATTCCCTTATTTTTAACCATTTTTGCATTTTGCCTTTTAATAAAAGGAGGAGTGAGATCGTCTTACACATTTGGACGTATTTTCATTTCGGCAGAGTTCAGATTGCAGTAATTATTATAATCCCAGAAGATGTTTTCTCCATTGCCTCCATTGTAGTCACCGTTCAGATTAGAAATAGTGCAAAGGGTACCGCAGCTGGAGCTGTACTGAAAATAATGACAATATCTTCCGTAGCATTGCGGACACCAGTTAGTTGTTTCAGGGTTGTGCCACCAGGCGCCTCTGTGTTTGTCTGCACAGTTGTGGGTTCCACATCCGTCGTTATCGTCGTCATACGTACTGAACTGGCGCCCACTAGTGTAATCCATACCATTACCTAGGAAAGATAGGGGGCGAAAAGAACCTTAGACATGAGCAGCACTTTCAATCATATTTAAAGAGAAAATATAGTAAAGAATCTGAATTTTCATATTACCTCGGTATTCGTCTTTATGTATGACTCATGCAAGATTCTAAAATTTAGGCTGGAAAAATAAATACTTGATTTTTGTTTAGTATGTTACATTGTTTAGTTCGATAGCACAGACGGTACTTGCAAGGGCTATGGCCAGGCCTGTGGCCAGGAAAGGTACCGAAGGGGAGCGAAAAAATTTTCAGGGGGACAAATGTGTAAAATTGCATATGTCAATGACAACTTGAAACTCTCTAGGGGGCAAAAAAATCAGGAGGGGTTCGCCCCCTTGCCCCCCTTGGCTACGGGCCTGGCTATGGCGGAAATGTGAACTGTGTAGCTGATTTTTCAAAGGACGATTTGGATCACTGCAAAATATCTTACCCCTGAAATATGTGTCTATAGACGCGAATGTGTCAGATGCACAGTGACATATGTTTGGCAAAGCAGATCAAGGTAGTATGGTCGGTTTTGACTATTTTCGTTTTACATTTAACAGATTGTGACACTGCATTTATCTTAACGTATCATGTAAAAGAATATTTCAGTTAATGATATTTTTATGTTTATTACATTACAGATTTTGAGACTCTGAAACATGGTGAGATGGTTATGGGCATGACAATCTTTGATGTTAAAGCTCAGTTCCTGTTTCTCCCTGCTTTTCATAATTCGGTATAACATGAACCGCTCGAACTTAAATTCAGATTGTATCGGTTTATTTAAAAATGTTGAGTTAGTGGATAATATGCTACGTCACAGCCGATTGCCATAAAGTAGGATACAATAAGCACATATTTTAGGAAGTTAGGAAATTAAACTCGAATGCTGCCGTCAATTGTAACATAATCAATGGTTGTAGCGTGTGGTGTAATATTTACATGACTGCCGGCTACATCTTGCAACTTTAGTCAAATATTTTCAACAATATGTAAATAAACGTGATCAACGAAGAACATACAACAGTCCCCTTACTGGAAATATAATAGCATTGTGGGGATAAAAGGCAAAATAAGTTTAACGTGGTTACATAAGATATTATAGTGAGATTGACTAAAAAGACTTGTTTCTGTAAAAATTGAATTATATCAGTCTTAATAACTATAAGTAGTGTATGACGTTTCAAACTTTGCTATAATAGCTATAATAAAACTCCGTATTACGTAATAACATTTGGTAATCTTCAAAATTAATCTTAATGTATATAACCAGGGAGTTGCTATTTGATTCCCTGATATAACTGTCTTGTCATACTGCTATACTTAATGACCTCCATAATGTAGTAGCAGGGTCCCTGGTAGTAGCCACATTTGTGAATTCGCCCTTTGATACAACCACCATCTGAATTTTCACTGCTTGAGGCTAGTAAACCTCTCTTGAAGAAGAAAATCTGAAGAAGGAAATCTGACCCTACTGAGTGAATTATCCACGCTGCTTTTTTACATATTGTGAATATACACTTACGTTACACCAGGGAGTTTGTCAAATATATCAACTCCCTAGTTACACACACTATTAGGTTTCAAGTAAGTAACCTTCAAATGTGATCTGAATGTCACTTCCATTAGACGTGACGGTAGTCTAACTGAACGATGTTTTATCAAACTTTTCAAAATGGTGGATTGCTATCTTTTTTACTGTTGAAAGTTAAAAGTATATATAAATATTGCCAGTGATAAAATAAATGATTGTGTAAAATATAAACATAAGTCATTCTGTAACATTTTGCAATTACAAATAACATCAATATTCTCACCTGCGTTTCCGCTAATCTGTACTTGGTAGCTTCACTGTCCGTTCTAAAAGATACATACTCGTCATATTTAGCTGAACCTCCGGAAGTAACGATGTCTATTCGAAGCTTATAACTTCGTTGGTTATTACCTTGCTGGTAATTATTGGTCAAATAATACAACTGTTCATTGCCAAGCCAAAAATCGTTTCCATGTTGGACAGAACCAAAGCCGTTCCTGTAACTTGTCCAGTTACGATAAAAGTTGGTAACTCCGACTACACGACGTTGAAAGACCTGCATCATACAAAGGCGAAAGTAAATCAAAGTAAGCATTTTGTTAACGAGCAATTCTTTGTAAATGAGGTGGTAAAGTTACTATTCAAATTTTGCAGAATCTGAAGCCAAACAAATTATTACCACTTCTTCCAATTAACTTAGGATGTAGTTAGTTACTTAAATGAGGTTTTATGGCTCAGTTTGTACCCAATTGGTTTAAGTCGCGGCAGGCCGGCGACGGCCTTAGCTGAGATATACAGGGAAAGGGATAAAATAATTTGGGGGCTATTAGTGAAAACGTTCAACGAATGCCAAAACTAAATATCCTTAAAGGCAGTAGGCATTTGCCCCAAAATTTACTTTGAAAAATCAGCAAACTTGCAAATCTCCTCTTATTGCATTACAAGCACCTCTGAAGACGTTTTGAACATAACTTTTACAAAAAATAGGTAAAGCAAGGACAAACTCTCCTAAAATTTCCCAATTCACTAACAAAAATATTGTCACATGATCAAAATGGGCCATTTCATGAACTAGAATGACGAGGTATACCAACTCTTATTGGTGTGACTGCATTTTCCCTTTAACGTTTTTTTTTTATTTTGGAGGAGAGAAATCTGACATGTTTTGCCGTAGCGTAGCCCTCAAAATTGCAGCATTGTATCGTAGAAAATCGTGGCATGCAATATAAAGTTCCTATAAGACAACAAATTCACTTTTCTTTTAACTTAGAGAGTGCTCCTTAAGCACCTAACGACTGCATTATCAATTTCTGCAAGGTAGTGGAATAGGCCAGGACGCCTGTCAACCAATTTTGGTGAGCAGCAGGTGAGAATATTATGATACATAAGAGATACACTAAATTTAATAACATAGTGTAGTGTGCGCTATGAGTTGAGAATAGAACGATAATACTTACCTTGGACCAATTCATGCGAGGATTTGGTGTAATTTGAGCACTGACAGAAGTTTCAAAAAGTCTTAGAAAATCGTTGTCTTATTTGGGTCTAGAGTATGCGGGTGGCACAGCGCACGAGCCAATGTCTAACAAAACTGTCAATCGTTGAATCTTTACTTACCGTCCATCCTCCTCCAGATGTGGTCATATCACAATAAATGTTGAAAGCGGATCCAGGCCATCTATTTGGTAGAATGGTGTAAATCCCATTTTGCCTTCGACCGGCTTCATAGGCAGCGTAGCAATCCTTGTAGATGGAAATACATGTTTCACCGTCACCTTGATAGCCGTCATTACAGTAACATTGCCTTACATCGTCTTTCACTCTACAAGCTGCATTAGGACTGCATTCATAGTTAGAACTGCAGATAAGTTGGCCCTCTCGGCATATACATTTCTCTGAACAAGCTGTGTTTACGTAAGTCTCGTTATTCTGTTTAAAAGAGAAATACATGGAAATGCAATCCTTTGGCACACAGGGAGAAGAAAAAGTAAGTGTATCATATTTGGTCAATAAAATAAAATGCAAGATGAATTTCCTGTTATGATATATTTCGTGAGCCATTTTATCAACAATAGTTATGCCGACTAAAGATAGCAAAACGAACCCTTGCATAATGATTTTTACTTTAACATGGAATATAAATTGCCATTAATAATATGTTGCACCCCTTTTGTTAACTCAAAATCCCACCATGTGCCCGTCTGGTCGGATTTTGTATAGTTCATTAGACAATCTGTCACCATCTCACACAGTTATCCTTTACACACTGCTGGCCTTCACTAATCCTGTTAGCACCTTTAGGTTGAGCTACAATCTTACAGTACATTGCTCCTGCAGTATCATCTTGTTGATAAGAAAATTATAATCCGCACTGTCTTGGGTGGTTTGTTTGCAAAAAAAAAAATTAAATTGAAAATACAATTCTTGGGATATGTGGACAGGGCTGCAGAGAGGCAACATACCGCTAATGGTCCTTCTAGAGCCATGAATTTAATATTACCTCATTACAAAGTAAAGTTTGTAGCATCTACTACTTAAACACTCCATATTTTCTCCGCGTATTTAACCAGGGTTGTTAAAGGTGAGCCACACTTAATAAAATGGTTCTTAATAAACTTACTAAGCTTTAATATAAGTTTTATCCTACCATCATTATGCCACTTCAGGCTCCGGGAAAACCGATATGACTTTTGAAACTTGCCAGCTCTACGCATAACTGGTATATAAATTGAATGCGGACAAATCTTACCGGAAGAACAAAGTTAGCCTCTCTGACGAAACACCCACATGCAGCAGGGAGTACACAGGAATCACCATCCTTCAAAAACCCATCGTCACATACACAGGCCTCGGCTTCATCAGCATTAGAACCAGAGCAACTATTGCTTCCCCTTGGGTCGTCACATGTGGGCTGACAGGTAACATTCTTGTAAACCATGTTAGGCGGACATTCAGATACTGCCAAACCTTTGATACAATAGAAAATATTTTTAGGTGTTACCAAAATACGAATACCAAATACCAACTCACGTAGGCGTGCGAGGCGGGAGGGGGGCAGGGGCAGACTTCCCCCAAAAATTTCTGAGGTCTAAAATTCGGGCAGGAAACAACAACAATTCGGGCACAGAATAGGTAAAATCCCGGCAGAGATGAAGTGAAAGTGAAAAGATTGTCCTAATTTGCTTCTGAGTTCCCGAATTTTTGATCGGATGCCCGAAAAATGTGCAAAAATTTTCGCTCGCTTCGCGCGCATGTAGTAGTTTGGTGGTCTACTTTATGCACCTGAACTGCAACGAAATTAGGGCAACTTTTTGAGATTCGGGCAAAAGATTTTTCGTCCCCCAAAACTGGAAGAGTCTCGTACGCCTATGCCAACTCATCTGAAAACATGTACAATTTCAAAATTACAGGTGGGGTCTTAGTTTGAAGTAGCTTAACAAATGAACACACTCTACAAACGTCCGGATCTGAGGGGTTCGAGCCACAACTGGAAGAAAGGTCGTGGCCGGCTCGACTTGAACCAATTGGTTGTAAACTGGGCCGTTAAACCTCATCTAACTAACTAACTAACTGAGGGGTACCAACCTCGACACATAATTCGTATCATTTATTTGATCAAGTCTGGATAAGAATAATCCAGATTGAATCGTCCTTATCCACATCTGATTACTTGAAAGGATCCAGATTTGGGACGGTACCCATCCGATCCCGATCGGGTTAAAATTTAATTCAGACGTTGTACCTTAAGTCTAGATTTACAAGAATATTATTTTACAGGTTGAAAAATAAATCCTACTCACCCAATTCCCATATTCATAGCCTATTCTATTGCAGAGGTATGAAATGTTGAAAGATATTCACCTAATTTGAAAAAAAGTCAGTTGCGCAGTAATCTGTGATGTTCTTCTTGTACAACTCACATTACCTGCTTTTGTTTCCTTTTGATTTGAAAAACTGTTTTCTTGCATAGCGTGTTGTATGGAGAGGGCTTGTATAGTCAAGTCACCCCAGTAACAGTAAGACATTGATCATATTTCGGGACAAAGTGCAGCATTTGGCTCTCGAAAAAAAGAAGAAAAAAAAAAAAAGAAAAACAAAGAAAGTAATTTGAGGAGTAGAAGAATGTCATCACAAATTATTGCAGAATCTACCATTTTAAATTGAGTGAATAAGCTTCAACATTTTATATCTCAGCTCAGTAATGTTCTGTGGAGATCATCGGATGTTGGACCATTTTAATTCATTTTTCA
>WURT03240201.1:3843-21380 GCA_009936505.3 Holothuria glaberrima | reverse complement strand
TACTGTACAGTAGGCACTGTGCTGCGGAATGTACTATTTCAGTCAGTACAAGGGTCAACGGTGCAATACTTACTGTAATATCATGCATAGTAGTGTATACATATGGACACCTAAACATTATACCAGTCTAGACTTGATTTGAAGTGTCTGAAAATTATGTAAAAAATGGCCATAATTACCATCAGAATCGGTCAAATATGGTGACTTGTGCAATTTTGTGTACATATTTTATAAATTTATTACACACCTGCATCATGAATAAAACATTACTTCTGCTATCTGGCATATGAAGGAGGGACTGAAGAGAAAGTTTGTAGCTTAAATCCTTCAATTTTTGGACCCAACATTTCAAGAATAGTTGTAATATACCCTGTAGGCATCTACTTAAAAAATTTCAATATTACATACCAAATTGTTCAAAGGGGTTTTATTAAGTACATAGTGTTTACAAAAGAAATACCAGGTCTGTGCAATACACCACATCAAATACTTGTATACAGTAGCTACACATTTTTTTGAAGAAATGGTTAAGTTTGAAAAGAGAATGTTAGAATGTTTATTGATGTTGAAATTTATGTCAATAGCTTTTCATAAGGGAGTCCTTAATCTGTAGTTACTTTGACTCAAACTGCTCTTTTGGTTCCAGGTCCATCTTTTGCTTGGAAGACATTGCAAATTATTCACTTTGAAAATTCTACCATACTTTTAAAACAACAAGGATATATTTATCAGACATTTGAATATAAATTAATCTCACTGGTCCAGCTGCCAGCTTCATTCCTTATTCAGTTGTTGAGATACAACTTTATTCTTTACTTTGGTTCCAGCCATCTTGATTCTGACCAAACCAAAGTAAATAGCCTATTACAGGGACAACTCTGTCTACCATTAACAGAATTCTGTGGAATTCTCAAAGAGGAACTTTATTCTTCTTAAATGAAGTTATTGCTGGGTCTAGTTTGTCTGTTTGTGATGTCCTTGTTGTACAACTCACATTGAATGCTTTTGTTTTCCTTTTGAAGTCAAAATGTTTTTTTTTTTTTTTTTTCTTTTTTCTACATAAATGTATTTATTCCATCAAGTCAAAAAAATACAGCAACAAACAATCAACAAAATAAACCAAAAACATAATCCACAATGACAAACAAAAATTATCCTACAGGCAATGAATCAACAAGATTTTTTGTTTCTCTATCTTAAAATATTCTCAAAAGCTTTGTAGCTAGGTTTAACTTCTTTCCATTTACAGGTATAAACATAATATTCGGCATGGAGAATTGCAAGATTATACTTTAAATTTCCAGCGTCAAAAAGCCCTAAAATAACGCCCCTTCTAGTTAAATTAAAAACATTCCCAAGAAGATTTACCTGAACTTCCCTCCAAAAAGGAGCTATGAAAATACAGTCCCAAAAAGGTGCTGAATATCTTCGGTCTCCTCCTTACAAAAGGTACATAGATCCGAATTTACAATGCCCATTTGAGCTTGTAACTTATTAACTGCTAGATGTCTATGAAGAATCTTAAACTGGAAATACCGTAGTCCCGGAGACGAAGATGATTTAAAAGAGCTTACTGTAGGTAAATCCCATTCTTTGTTTCTTTGACTTTGGAAAAATTAGTCCTCTTTTGTAGAGCATGTTCTGTGTTACAAGAGAACTTTTATAGTCAGGTCTCCTTATAGCAATGAAAAAATCTGACACTTTCATTTTAGTAGATGTCCAGGCTTTTGGAAAATAAAGTTTGTTACTTGAGAAATTAGAAGTGACATCCCTAAATTGTTGCAAAATTTCGAATATGCCAGTAGTGATCAAATTTCAACATTCTATCAAGAAAATTTGAGTTGGACCAGTAGGACTGATATGTCAATCTTAGTAACATATAGTTTAGGCTTCTGGTAAATTTTAATGTAGAAATATAACTTTTGCATCTTTTGAAGTTGTTAAATAATTTAAAATGCTTTTGTTTTATGATTCTTTTGTAGTTTTGAGTCTTGCAGCAGCAGCAACATCATTCCATTCAAGGGTACGCAAACAAACAGGGAACACTCGCTATGATGTCAGGAACTGTGGCGCTATACCACCTGTAAGTTAAAGATGTCATGATGCTCAAATTATCATTAATAACAAATGGTACTTTGTGCTTGCATTGAAGGGAAGAGATTTATTCCCCCTCCCTGCCCCCTCACACCTCAAGATACAACTGTCGCAGGTAACATGAGTACTGCATACTTACAGGAACAGTCAAAACTGTATATAGCACTACAGATATGTAGGATGTATATATACAGTACACGTAACCATTTATATGATTTTGTACGTATATTTCATTCTTGTATTCATACTCACAATTGTTGAGTCAGGTGGTGGGTAATTAAAACGGAGCTCTTGAATTAAAATAGTCATCTGGATGCCCATGATAAAACCAAAATCTGTGATGGACGACCAAAAGTAGTAGATTACTTGTCTCACACACAACCAAATTTCATGTAACAAAACAGGTGGAACTTAGTTTGAATTTAAAGTTTCCTCTTGGGACATGTAAATTTTCTTCTTGACAACCAAGAGAGGTAGACAGGTTGTTCAATAGACAGCCATAAATTTTTATAATATCAAGACCTCTAAAAGTTTGTGCTCATTTTCATAACAGAAGATTTTTACTTGTATTCACACCTTGAAACACTTTAGTGCACTTGTACTGAAAACTTTGTACAGGTTCTCTGCACACATCTGACTGCACTTAGAGTAGACTTGCAACTGTGAATCTGTGGAGGCTATGATCCCATTGCAATAGGGGTAATAGTAGACAGGTCCAGGCCAGGAAAAAATGGCCATTTTTTCCTGCCACTATGCCAGTTAGTATATTTGGAGAGCCAATTTTAGTGACACGCTACAGTTAGTGTTCTCATTGGGCAGCCGGATCACATGATTTGGCTCAGCTCTCAAAAATCCTGCAAGTTTTAGAATTGCGTGAGGGAATAACCTGCACCTGTTGGGAGAAAGTTTGACTGTTTATGTTGCTACAGTACTTATGTAGCCCCCCCCCCCCAACTAATTGGACTAAAATCCCACTAAAAGTGTTTTGAAGAGGGGAACACTCCCCCAGGATCAAAAAAAAAAAAAAAAAAATATGAGACCTAGTGCCAACGCTGGTTACAGTATTTTATGGGTAACAGTTTTGCTTCTCCCATTCTTCTTAATATCACTGTTTTGATTTGATTAGAATTTTTTAGATCACAATGGTCATTTCCCAATCATCAGGCAAGTTGAGATGTAAAGCCTGTCTCGGCAAGTATGCAAGGGGTAAATGTTCAACCTTTAATGGGGCAAGGTACTTCCATTATTCAATGTTATCATTCTACATTTCTACCTGTCAATAATTATCCAGTACCCCGTATTTCATAATGACTACGTTTATGATCAGTGTACAAATATGCAATGATTGTATTGTAGATTGTCAGGTAAGTCTGTGTGGCTGGGCTACCCTATAGGAATTGTGTGGAGTGGGGTCTGTTATGAAAAGGAAAGAGTACAGTAGCTGTATTTATAAGTTCTCTGAACCACCAAATATTTATGCAATCCACCTGTTCTCTGAACCCCAAATATTTATATGCAACCTTTGGTACCCATATTAAGGACAAAAAATCTTGTACAATAGGGTTATTTTAACCCCCAGTTATATATTTTTTTGTATAGTACATTCCAGAAACTGCCTTCCCATCAGCAAATTTACTTTTGAAACTTAGAGAGGAGATGAGAAAGAAGGACATTGATGCTTACATTATCCCTGCTGAAGACGCCCACCAGGTAATCTTGCACACTATGGTGCTGTACGCTAAGTTGGATGTATTTTGTAATAATTAAGTTTTTTACCTTTCGTGATTTTAATTTATCAGTTCATCTCAAAATGTTATAGACGTGTTGGGAAATGTATTCACTCAATGCATCTTGGAATGGGTCAAGGCTACTAACCTTTGCGGCAGTCGTCGATGATGTGAACTTCGGAGGTACACATGCCATTGGTATTACATGTACATGCATTTTTGTGCAGGTGTAGTAATACATGTTTGCCATGCGGCCCAGTGAATAATGCGCTTGCACACATAGACAAAAAAGGTTGCAATGGTACATTTGATCTTGTGACCCCACCGGAAGTTTTGAATTACCCAACTTGTCTATTTGTCAAAGTCATTAGTTCAGTGTAAAGTATTTGGAGTTGAAAACAGTTGCAGCTTTAACTTCTGTTACCTGTTTCATTTAGCACCAGAACAATGGTACAGGTCTATCCCAGCTGCTGTGCACCAATGTTTCACATTTGCATGGGTTGGAGTATTTGGAGTTGAAAACAGTTGCGGCTTTAACTTCTGTTACTTGTTTCATTTAGCACCTGAACAATGGTACAGATGTTGTGTTATATGTTTGGGGTGTGTATAACTATAAGCAGATGTTCTGTATGGCCTACCCTTTCGGGTTGTTGAGTGGCAGAATGGTCTGTTCCAGCTGCTGTGCACCAATGTTTCACATGTGCATGGGTTTTAATGCCGCTTGATGTACGATCTCCGGCTTTCCTCCCACCTGGCATAGGCTTACCTCAAAAATCGTTTGCCCTGCCGACGAAGTTGGTTGCGCGCTGGACTGAAGCATCTTCGGGTGGACCAGTTAACTAGCCAAGTTTGCTTTTTTCGCCTACCCTTTCAGTAGCAGTTTATCCTCTGCTTAGGCCCTGTTAGTGTTGTTAAAAAAAAAAAGAAAACATCGAAAGGGATAAAACTATTCATGAAGGACCTCTAGTTGTGGAGAAAAGAGAACAATTTTACACTCTGTTACACTCAGGGAAGAACTTATCAAAGCTATTCTTGAAACCATACTCTTGAAAAACACAGAGGCAGCAAGACCATTTTTCAGCAGTGACCATATTAGGAAGGAAAGTTCTCCCAACGTCAGATTTGCAGTGGCACTTTAACCTGACAACCATTACTCCTAACAGAAGAATTCCTAAATATCAAAATAATATTGTTGAAGCCGTGAATAATGTTGAAGACCTCAATAAAATCACTAGGAATTGTTCTCAATTCTAGAGTGTTCTTATTACAAAGAGTCAAATGATTATAACCAGGAGCCTTCCTTTTGGTAACTAATTAGTATGTCAGCATGCCTTTGAATTTTCTCGAGCATATCAATATCTTTCTTGCAATATAGACTTTCAGCCTGCACAAGATATCCAAGATGGAGCCCAACTGACTGCTTACTACATTTGCATTGAAAAAATCTTATATTTCCTATATTTGCTTGATTTTGGACTCGTTTTCCTATATTCTCCTATATTTTTCTGATCTAGCCAAAAAACTTTTTCTTATGTGGTGTTCTGGAGTGAAATTTTCAGATGGATTCTTATAGATAGTGTCTTAGACTCAGTTAGGCTTAGTTAGATAAGTAACAGCATAACAAGTAGCTTAATGAGATGCAAGTACAGTGCACAATGACCAATTATCAGATTCAGAAATAGTCTCATATGAAACTGCATAGTGCTCTTATAAACACTATTTCATCACCCATAAATGTTCCATTCTCACACCTGTGATTTTAAGTACTCTATGATTTCATCTCTCTGAGGGAATTGTAGTGGTATATTGTCAAGGGATTGAACCCCGAACCTCGCGGTTGCCAAGCTTCATCGCTTCAAATGCCCACCACCTTTATCCACTCGGCCACAGCACCATTAAAGGGCTGTTGCTACTGCTATACTCCAGCAAGATCTAATTGCAAACTGTCAGCTTCATAGTGTGAGAAAATGTTACTGTACAACTTGCGATCATCTGCCAACGTCTTCACATTAGAATGGATTCCAATAGCATGATCATAAATGTAAGCATTGACCAATAAGGGACCTGCAGTAGAACCAACCATTGAGGTATACCTCTTGTGACTTGCTTCCCAGGGGGAAACATGACCTCTCAAAACACTCCTCTGATTTCTACTGTACAGCTACTACCAAATCTAAGACCTCTCCTTTACACCCCAACTTTTCAACTGAACAAGTTTATCTCTACAGACGCGGGGTCAAGAAGGGGGGCACGAAGGGGGCAGCCACCCTCTTTGAGCATATTTTTTCAATTTTTTAAATTTTTTTTATAGTATTGCTAGTAACTCACAAAAGAAAATGTTAAGATGCAACTTACAAGGCCTGGGAAGTGCCATTTCTAGCGATCTGGGAGGCATTTTCGGTCAAAATTTTCATGCATGGCGCTCCACGCCAACCTATGCTGCGCTACGCTTAAATAGTTTGCCTACAGGCTTCTCTCCCTCCTTGGCAAATTCCTGGCTATTTCCCTGAATCTCTACTTTCAAGGTGGAAAGAGATGTATAGTGCTTGTTATTCATATTAACTGGAATAAACAAATTAAATGCAATTTACATCAAATTAGTGAAAAAAGTTTGTGGTAATAATTCTTAAATTGGGCTCAGTTGTACTGTCTTTACATTTTTAATGATGCCTTTCTTGCCAGAGTGAATACATTGCAGAAAGAGATCAAAGAAGAAGGTTTATGTCTGGATTTTCTGGTTATGCAGGTAATTAGACGGCTTCTCCTTACTTTGAATCAAGTTACTTCATTTCAATTATAAAAATTTTGCCATTATTTCTGAAAGACTTTTGCAAAGCCTGCTTATCCCCAAAGGGGGCAAGGTTTATTTTTTTTGTCATTTGATAGTATTTAAAGTAGTCTTTTATCTTAAAAAACTATCAGGTTGCACCTGTACCATATGTGAAAAAAATATTGTTTGTTACAGTATAAATAAAACAGGGTTCCTACACAGTGGGGAATATTTACAAAACCTGTAGAAAGTCTGGACTATTGTTTTTGTCTTTAAATCTTTGAAGTTTGGCTAATTGATCTGGAAAACTGACACATAGTGTGGAAATTACAAAACTAAAGATCATGTTACTACATGACTCTGTAGTACATGAATGTCTGTGACTTTTGCAGTGAAATAACATAAAATTCTGTGTACATGGGAGAACTTATTGAGCAATGCAATGGGCACTACTTTTTCCAAAGTCCCCTTGACTCTCTGGTGAAGAGCCGAAGGGCAAAAACCAAACATTTACTCCCGAAGAAGTTCTGCTCCCCAAAGGAGCTACATCCCCAAGGGACAACTTAGACTGAACATGACCAACCTCACCACCTTCAGACCTCTACAGCATGGATCTGTCATGTGTCGTCCTCTTCTAGACTGACTGAAAAAAACAGATGGCACTTTACAATGCCACCAACTCAGTCACAAACAAGCCCAAAACTTTGCAAATTTGACAAGGTGATTTTATCAAGCCATCCTACCTACCATACTGTAGTATGGAATGTATGAGTTCCAGCACGAAAATTTGATGAAAGCTCCATGCGACAATGTTTTATGGTTCACAAATTGTAGCTTTCCTAAATGAAGGTACCTTATAGAGTTCCCATTGAAATAAATTGTAAATCATGCAAACATTTTTCAGGAGAATTTTCTTAGAGAGGTTTGTCAGTTGATGATGTTGACACTTATTTGTGTATGTGTGTGTGTTCTCTGTGTGTGTGTGTGTGGGTGTGGGTTTGTTTGGCATTCAATTAATGGATTTCAGGTCCTTTGAAGGAAATTCAATAGATTTCTCAAGTCCTCGGAAGTTTCAGAACAATAGAGAGTCTATTGTTAAGGTTAGAGTGAAGGAGGCAAACACAAAGGAGATAACAGTGAGGTACTGCATGTTATGTACATGTATGTATGTACTTTGGGCTGCAGTGGTTTTACTTAAGATTATGAAAAATACATCACGAAGTACAAGAAACTTTTGTTTTCAACAAATATTTTTGTAGAGTCTTTAAAATCTTGAAAGAAAATGGCTTGCAATCTCTAAAATGAAGGAACTTTGATGCAAAGGTGCCATCATTTAGTAGTGAGTATAAAGGGCTATTAGTGTTGCTACAATATCTGGGCATGGTCATCTTTGTAGCACACACCTGATGTGTCTGCTGGATGTCTTGGATGGCAGAGTTGTTAGGAGTGCCAGGGTTTCGTTCTCATCATATAAATCTTGGAAAGTCCTTGAATTTTATTATTCCTTAGACCCTTTTCAATGCAGCAATTTCAAAGGATTGTGTGATGGAGTTTTTTTAAATGTTGTTTCGTCAATGGCATTTTACTGTGGTCAAAAATGATGTGTCGCAAAACTGTATCCCAAAATCCTTTGTAATTGCTGTTTGGAAAAGGGTCTATTGTCAATACCTTGAAATTTATTTTCTTGCATGTTTTGGGAAAGTCGTGTAAAATTGTACCTGTAAATTTGTCACAACCACCTCTTGCTAGGTAAATGTGATTAAATGTCAGATTAGTAGTTTATTCTGTTAGTTTCATTCTAGCCCAATTGATAAAAGTACAGCTATTCCACGATTGCATCAGGGTTATTCATTCCGTAAGTGCATTAGGGCTGTTCCATGAGTTTGTGAGGGGTATTCATTTCATGAGTGCACCAGGGCTATTCCATGCATTTAGGGGGCTGTTTATTCCATGAGTGCCTCAGGGCTGTGTCATACATTTTTGAGGGGTATTCATCCTATGAGTGTGTCAGGGCTGTTCCATAAGTTTGTGAGGGCTAACCCCTCTCTGAGTGCATCAGGGATATTCCATGAGTTCATCACAGCTGTTCATTTCATGGGTGCATTAGGGCTATTTCATCAGTGCCTGGGGGTTCTTCATTTTATGAGTACATAAGGACTATGGAACATACAATATCTACAGTAGTGCTTGTCTTGTGTTTTAATTTTTCAAGATGTTATCTATATAGTAATATCCTACATCTTGTGAACACTGAATATACTATAAGACAATTTCTATAAATACCTCTGAGTTGATGTGCTTGAGAGAAGTTTCTGACCCCCTATAAGAGCTTGCTTTCTCCCTTTAGAAAGGTGTACAAATCCTGCCTAAGCAGCTTTTTAAGTTCCAATGTGGATATAGTGTAATACACAGTGCTTGGTGTCTTAAGTCTTGACTTGTGCTTCAAATAGTTGAGTATGTCTCCCATTTTTTTTTAAAATGTTCAAAAGTCTGTCATCCTGAATACCAGTTTGAATTAATTTGTATTGTATAATTGTATATGTAATCCAACAAGCTTTGGGGTTTGACATTAAAAATAGTATTGATGCATTCAACCTGTATTGCAGTACTTGCTACTTCTTCAGCCAAGTCTAAGGTCTACAGGTCTACAGTTTGTTTATTTTATTTAACCTCCTTAAAAGTGACCTATTTGTCCTTTAGTAATGCAGCTGTAGTTTGTAGTGTCTTAGTCTCAGAATGAGTGAAGTTTTAGCCTGTAGTGTATTAATCCAATATTTCTGTGGTAGTAGCCTGTATTGTCTTAACCCTTATAAGTGTTATAAATGCAGCCTGTTAAAGTTTTAACCTGTTCTCCTTTTCCCCTTTAGATCACACTATCAACCCCTGGTCAGGTGTAGCCATAGTAACCAGGAACAAAGATTATAAAAGTCGGGAAAAAGCAGCAGTCTGGGTGGACAGCAGATACTTTGTTCAAGCTAAAATGGAGATGGACTGTAACTGGCTGTCAATGGAAATAGGTACTGTACAGTTCTTACCTGGAAAGGTTTATGTTGAATGTATAATGGAAAAGAAATGAGTGTATCATGTATACATCCATAGACTACTGGTGTATTTTAGTCTGTGTGTTATTCACTGTCTTGCAAACTAAATAAAGAAAGGGTAGACTGTAGATAGCCGTGAAACATACAATGTACTGTAAAGCTGTAGATTTGTGGCTGAGAGACCACAAAGTGTTGCTTTCTCTATGTTGGGTAAAATATTAAACTTACAGCCAGATTCAACAAAATGGTGTAACTTTTGTATGAAATATCAAGTGGATGTTTAGAGAAATCTGTTTGGTATTTTTGACTTGCGACATAACTTTTGAAGGTACGAAATACAGGACATAGTGAAGAAATTTTCAAGTGAAAATTGATGTATATATTTTTGTGGTCAAATGGGAATGTTAAAAATTTCTAAAATTTTTGGTTCCCATGTAGAAGAGACATCTGTGCAGTTGTGATGGCATGTGTATGAGTATGTTAATGTGTGTGTGTGTCAGTTTGTTTTTACACATAGCTGGTAATACCACACAGTGCCTTTACTTTTATAAAGTAAAATATTGGGACAAAGTTATAGTCAGAAGTAAGAAAATAGGTAACTTTTGTAACAAGCATAGACCTGATAATGTTGGTTGGTTCATAAAGGCATTTTAGATTAATATTAGAAACATCATTACTGTGACAAAATGACAACTATTGGCTAATATGAATATTGAATGTATATGATTGGTCTAGGCTACTGTAGATTAAAATTGTAACAACTTAATAATATCTTTACATGGTTGAGGTAATTATTCAATAGATTCAGCTCCTATGGTAGGCTGCCATTGACCCTCAGTTGTCATTTTATTTGTAATCAGGATTATAAATCAAACCTTTTGGACTCATTTGACTGAGCTGCTACTTTTCACTACCTGTCCAGTAAGCATCATCATGCCAACTGATCATACAGCTTTGGTATTGCTTAATAATCATAAGTCATATTCAAGGCTGGAGTTAAGCATGGGCCAGCATTGCACATGCCCAGGAGCCCCCACAAAAAGGTGGCCCACACAAATTACATCATTGTATTTTTTGGGTAGAGTATTCCAGACTGAATCCAGAGGTAGCCACCTTACGAAATCCCACATTCTCGATTACCTTATTTTTGGCTGTCTGGCATAATTGACCACAACCTTTGCCCTCCTTTTGTGACTTGTGCCACTGTCGTCTTGTGAAGAACTATAGCCGAAGGGGGCCCCCACATAAGTTTGTGCCCAGGGATCTCCAAAGGTAAATCTGGCCCTGCTCATATGTAACTACCTGGATGAATGCCATTTAACTTCATAACTATATCATTTTATTTGATTCATTTAGGCGAAGAAAATGTACTCAACCCTGATGATTGGTTGACAGGAGACACATTTGATGCCACAGACGAAAGACATGCACAGCTTCCAGATGGAGCAAGAGTTGGCTTTGATCCCACACTTCTGTCAATAAGTATGTGCGCTTGTAAGATGTGTTACTAAGTGTAAACTAGTCACTGTTGTAGTTGATGGACTCTTGCATCTGTAAAGACCAGTTAAAACTTTCAACATTTATTGGTGGTATATAACATAATTGAGCTATAGTATGACAAATCTCCGGACTTGATATTAGGAAGTTCAGCTTCTCTCAAAAGGTCAATAATGAATGGAATAGCCTGCCTAAGTGGGTTATCAACCATAGTCCTGTCCACTCTTTAAAGGTTAATATCGATAAGTTTTATACTGAGAGTGGAAGAACTTGATTGTATTTTGGCTTGGTATGGGTGAGTTTTGTCTCTATGTATTCGGGCTTGAGTCCACAGGGCATTTTATGGGTCTTTTAGCCCCCCTTTGCCCTTTAACCTGTTACATTATGTTATGTAGGGCATGTATCCTGCTGTGTATGGTCCATTCATATCTAGAAGAAGCAATAAATTGTGAATTCATAAACACCTTTATTGATTTCCTGCATTCTGATTGGCTGAAAACCATTCGAGACCAGTCTCGAATTGCCATTCGAGACTGGCCTTTGACAGTTAGGAGAATTACTTCAAGGTGAATTGAATATCAATCACTGTTACTTGTTAGGACTGCACTGTGCACTATGCTTTGTCCATGATGGGTTACCACAGCAACACAAAACATAATACTCAGCTGAGTAAGGACAACACACATAGCTAGCTCAGCCCTACACAAGTTTCCATGATGCCTAAAACCAGGTACTCTAAATTAGTATTTACACTGCATTAAGCCTTGCATCTCTGTACAAGCTATAACCATTAGAAAGCATGAGGCAGCCATACTCATAGCCATGATCATCCCATGAACGAATGCTAGAAAAACTATATTCTTCTTCTCACTGTGATACTGACATGACCCCACAAGCCGGGGGTTAATCTTGTTCATGCACACAGTCACATAGCCAGTACTGGGATTTTGGTAGTAAGATTAGCTATGACATGCGTAGCAACGGTAAATACAGGTTATACTGGCTGCCCTAGGTATTTATCTTTGAACCAATTCCGCTAACAGAACAATGAAACATAACAGGCTAGCATGGTCTAGTCTTTGCTACGAGCAGGCTTCTGAACTTACTTCATAGAAGTGGGCTAGCTATACAGTGTAAGCTAGGCCTAATTACAATTAGCGTTAGTCCTGCATAAGCATACCGCAATGTCAACTACGATCAGTCTTCCAAAGAGGCTAAAGACAGCTTATAAATCACCATCTCCCTGTCCGGGTTGTTCACTGCCCAAGAAAAGTGCGTTAGCTTACTGTTGTCAGCAGCATGTATACTGCAGTATAGACTGCACGTACAGCATGTACCACGCTGTGTGCATGTTGTCCACTGTGAACCTTTCGTAGCGTAGAACTCACTGTAAACACAGCTAGCCAGAAGTTAGTTTCCTTCGTTTCAGCCTCATCTCTAAAAGGATATATATTTCAGCGATATATATTCTACATTCAATTAATCCAATTGAATTTTGTTTGAAGAACTGATCGAGATTCCTGTAAGCATGTTTGGAGAAAGTGAAAACATTTGCGTGGTTGCCCACTTTCTTTTGTCTTAAAGTTGTTCTCTACTGTTGCAAGAAACTAAACATGACGTCATAATAGAGCCCTAAGTCAGCTGGGAGAATTAAAATGTGATCTGTAAAATTTTGTCGAAAATTCAATGTTTTTGTCCATTCCCAGCATTTTAATGTTGAGTGTTTATGAATGGGGATAAAAGCAGGGTGCTCGGTCTCCAATGTGATTCGAGACCTCCGATAACGTCATCACAGAGGCAGCAGACCTTGGCTGTCGCCTCGGTCAGCTCAGCCCCTGTGTTGACGTCAACGTTGGTCTCGAATCACATTTGAGACCGGGCTCCCTTGCATTTATCCCCTAATTGTGAACTGGCCTAATGCTTGGGTATGGTTATCATCAAAGTCTAAGCATTTTTGCTATTACATACATGGCCGTGTACCATATTTGTGACTTGTAAATTAGGATTTCTTTATGCTAGTCCAGGGGCTCTCAAGTGTTTTGGGCTGGGCACCACTTAAACTAGAGATTTTACTCTAATTTTTCTTGCAGTAGCCAGGACATCATTGACTATCTTGTTTCTTTTATAAATGTGCAGATCCTGGTAACCTGCCACTGTTTTACTCAGTATTAGATCCTGTAAAGGACTATCTGTTTATCAATTTGCCATTTACATGAGGTACCTTCATTACTCTTATGTAGATGTCAAGGATGATGCAAGCAGTGGTATAGTTACAGGGTGGCACAGTGGGACACATGCCACATCTCCCCCCCCCCCCACCACCCTGTTTGAACCCCAAAAATTGTGCCCCCAGGTGCCCTTACAAAAAGTGCTGAAATCCATGTTCTTATCTTCAAGCTAATTCATTAGATGGACTAAGTAAAATTGTGTCCCCAGGAAACTTCATGGCGCATGCTGTAAATGACAATGTGTCCATTAGCAGTGTTCGCATTAGGCAGGAGGACTGAGTGATTCCCACAGTTTTCTCAACAATCCTAAGCGTTAAAAAATTGTTTGCTGGAATATCTCACACTGTGTGGAAAACATGACTTTTTACATTGTCAATTTATTGTGATTCCTCCATTTGAACCAAAATCCCCCTCAAAATATTTTGGAAGGAGGAAATTACCCCTCAAATTGTGTGACCTAGTGCCGACACTGCCCAATACTGTAAAAAAAAAATCCCATCTTGCTGGGATTTTCTATGCTGTTTACAAAAGCTGTATAAAGTGCTCTAACTGACTGTAGTTTGTTTAGTATGTCTGTGAGTGTACAGTGGATTGCAGTTTCTTGCAAGTGGGGAACTTGTAGTCATCACTTCCTTAGTAGCTTGTTTGTTGGAGGGAAAAAAAAAAGGTGCTGGAGCTCTGAGGACAGGTGTCCTACCCACCCCCTACCTCCCCCATGCCACTGAAATGCAAGTGAAAATGTTTCGTGTTCCTTTTTTGCATAATTAAAATAACTTTTGAAAGTAACTTTCATTGATACAGTTGTCACACATTCTCTTTACTCACATTTTGATGACAAAAATAATTTTTTTTTGTTTTCAGCTACATATTTTGAGTACAATGAGACGTTTATAGAGTCACCAAGGGATATTGTGCTTGTCCCAGTCGTACAAAATCTTGTTGATATCATATGGGAAGAGACTGTTGGGGGAGAAGAGAATCTTCCCGAATACCCTGGAGAAGAACTGATTGTACTGGACAAGACCTACTCAGGTATTTAGAATGGCAATGTTTTATTCCATGGTTTTAATTCACATTTTCAGTCTAAGATTATTCATTTTGTCAAAATTCCAAATAATTGAACTCCTTACTTGTCATGTTATGGGCAGGAGACTAACATGGAAGAGGTGTAGTGCAAACCCTTGTGGCTGAGGATCAGGGCCTGAAACTTATGGCAAAGAGGTGTTTTCTGGTGTAATATGAGCTGTATTGGACACTACTTGAGGCAAAAATATGAAATCATTTTCACTTTTTTGTGGATATTTGATGTGCTTTTTTAGAGTCGTTGATTTGGGGCGATTAGTCCAGAAGACTAAAATCTTACACCTACTGTAAGCAGGATCATGGTACTACTGTCTCTGCAGCGTATAAATATTCGTAACAAAATGATGGAGAATATGAAATTACCTGTACCTCCAGGAATTAAACGAACCTGTTCATAGTGTTCTGTTTGTGCTCAGGGCTATTGAAAATGTGACATTCTCTGTAAGGCTTCATTCAAGTTTTTGACAGAGAGATGTAAACCAGTGAAAAGAGTCTTCTAACTACCCCAAAAATTTGATTTAGTAGTCAGAGTAGTGAGTGAAAAATGTAACTAAGGGCAAGTCTTGATTCAAGATCATTGGAATTAAAATTCTTGAGAACTTTTATTTCCCAGTATTAGGGTTGTTACGATATGACGAAATCGGCCAAAAACATAGATATGTAATGTTGCTTCCGACATCGTTTATGAAACTGCCCAAACGATATCATGAAAATCCTGCCATGCATGCAGCATCCTCATAAACTTGATGAGCGGCCTGAAAATATTTGTCACATGTATAGTTGTGTTTCTTTATCAAAGAAGATCTAGTCGATAAATCTGCGAGAACTCACACCGAATTGGCAGACCCACACAATAACAAGTATAAAAGTGCTCATATACATGCACAAACATGAGTCTAGTATGCATAATCGCTGCATTGCATGTAACAAAATGACAACTGGGTACTGTGTATCGTGCACCTTTCAAAGGAAGGCTCTTGGCACGTGTGAAGACAGCTGTACCGTTGGCTAGATTATAAGCAATTCTGCACAGTATTACCAGAGCAATAATATAATGGGTAGCAACGGGCAAATTTCTTACTCCTGTTGCTAAGGCAGTCTTTGTCACAAATAACATCGGCATTGGGGATTCCCCACCAATAGGACCAGTGCCATGTACTGAATTTTATACATGGTGCCTTAGAAAACACAAATGGGATCTACCGATATCGCGATATCGTTTGGTTATTGAAGGAAAATTTTCACGATATCAATAACGAAAAATTTCATATCGCAACAACCCTACCCAGTATTTCTAAAATATGTAATTGGCCTTTCAGTTCATTCAGATTCTAAAATTATGGTAGGATATAAAGTGAATTTTTTAGAGAGGGCTGTAGTGCACTTCAGCATTAAAAAAATGTGCTTGAATAATGAAGGTACCAAGACGTGCCAAAGTAGTGGTTGAAGTTGGAGAAGGTGCTGGAAGCAGGGTTGTAGCTACCCCAAATGGAGTGCCGGCTAATTTGCTAAGGGCAAAGTATAGCTCAAGTGCACACAGTAATCAGTCATGTCCGATATCAATGTATGACAATGAACATGTACCATATTGTAATGGAACAAACATGCTTCTACACATACCCAGTAAATCGAAAGCTCATCTGAGACCCTGGGAAGAGGTTGGGAATCTGACATCTGTGACCATAGGAAAACTAGTTTAAAAGAAACTTGCACAAAACTGCAAAGATATTTTTATGATTTTTACTCTCATAAATATATTTTCGTGCAATTTTTGTGTAAGAGGTGAAGCTTTAAAGTTGCTTTGAGTGCCAGGCGAAAAGCTTAAGTGCCAGCCTCTGCCATCCAGCACCGTCTGGGGTAGCTACAACCCTGGCTGAAAGTAAAGTATTATAAGAGAGTTTGAACTATTTGGGACAAGGAAATTTGCTGACCCATGAAATGTAACATTGATATGGTAACCATGGTAGCAGAGATGTCTGGTTGTAGTAAAGCAACTGTTATTTGACAACATTGTATGACTTTTGTTTTCAAGAAAGGTATTCATTCACTTTGCTGGAGGAATCAACATTATTATTCAAAATTGTTTTGCAGGTAGAACTTGGCAGAGCAAAATTTTTTATGATGACCCACTGGAAGATTTTGACACCACTGTCAGACTAGAAATGGAAAAGTGGGGTGCGCAAGTTGTGGTGATTCATAAGCTGGACGAAATTGCATGTAAGTTAATTGTTATTTTACTGTTGGTTCAATACTGTACTTAAATCACGGAAGTACATCATTATGGAAGGGGGCCAGGGGGAGGGGAGGGGTATGCACATTTTATTAGTAGCTTAAATGTAAGGTTAATGCAGCTTAAAGGTCTCTACGCCAAGATATTTGTATGATGTGGTAAGTGATTACGTTGTATTTTCTTAGGAAGGCGGGGAGGCCATGAAGACAAATATGGTCTTGAAAAGGATGTTGCTTTGAGAGCTGCCAAGGTTTTTTGGTGTGTGGCTTCTCTTTAATTTCATACTGGTTGTCAATAGTGATTATAACTAGTGATCATAGCTAGGGGAATGAATACCTTAAGAATTGCTGTCATGTATTATGCTTAGTGCTGGAGCACTGCAAAAGTAATATTTGTCTTGTTGAAGACACACAACATTGAAATGTGAATTGTGTGTCATGTGAAACTGTGACGTGGACTTCTATGCCAAGTCAGCCATAGGCAGTGGTGCTATTGGAACATTTTGTAGTGGTACTAATCAGAAAAAACTTTGTGTACTGATGCTTGCACTCACACTCGCAACAAGAGACAGTATACTTAAATACTTTTAAATAGTTGTGCTCCTAACCAGAGACACTACATTTGTACTCACAACTAGAGTACTCACACCCAGAGGCAATACATTTGTATTCACAACTAGAGTACTCACACCCAGAGGCAGTACATTTGTTCACAACCAGAGACAGTACACATGCATGCTTAACCAGACACTACATTTGTACTCACAACAAGAGACACTACATTTGTATTCCCATCCATAGACACTGCATTTGTACTCAAAACCAAAGACACTGCATTTGTACTCACAACCAGAGACACTACATCTGT
>WURT03240091.1:0-26256 GCA_009936505.3 Holothuria glaberrima | reverse complement strand
GGTAAAGATTTATAGCTCGCAAAGAAGATCAAGTCTGCCAAAAGATTTGCAGGTACAGACAGATTCACATTCTTTTTTTTATTTTTTTTTTTGCAAAAAATGAAGAATTTCTTAGAGTGGCTTTGTTAGGTCGTACCATCATAGCATATGTGGCACCAGATTGCATATCAGGATACCTAATTTTTCAAAAATTTTCACCGTTTTTAGGAAAATAATGCAAGAATTCTCCATTCGAAAAATATTTTCAAAAAAATAGAGGTACAATTTTAACTAAGGTTTGCTCAAGGTGAAATATTGTGGTAATCGTACAACATGGACCACATTTGTTGCCTGATAGAGCTGATCGGAAGTATATTACTCATCAGGCAAGCTTACTCGAAGATGTTTAACTTACTTCAATAGATTGATCATTATCAATATCGGTTCGTCATAGGGAAATGGGGAAAAGTGCCCCAAGTAAATAAATAAATAAAAAAGTTTGCAAAAGCATGAACTTCAAGCTTCAAAAAATGTTATTCGAGGTTTGGGTATGCCGATTTCTTAATTTGGAACACATCATTCTTTCTATCTCACAAATGCCACATATTAATATAGGAAGTTGCGTGTACTGTTTCAAAATTCCTCAGTAATTTTCAAGTATGTGTTTCGTGATAACTTTAAGAAAACTTGGTTTACTGGACCATTCAACCTTTTGTCATGTAAATTAATATTATTGGAATCGTCATGGTTTCATTTTCATTTGTTTTTAGGCTCGTATCCAGCTCCTTAGTGGCGGATTCTAGTTTGTGATAAAAAAATGATAAAATGCAACACTGTCTAAAGGGGGAGCTAGCCTTCTTCTGCTGACCCGTGGGGTACTAAGAAATGGTGTTTTTTTTTTTTTTTTTTTTTTTTTTTTTTGCTAGAAATGTCTCCTAAAACCATTGCCGGGAACGTAAGTTGTAAGTTCCTTCATGAAATTTGTTTTATTGTATTTTATGTGCCAAAATTTGTTACTTTCCACAAAGGTAGAATAACGAAACGTTTATTTGGTAAAATCGCTGACGCCTTCAACACAGCAGATCGCTAAACTCGCTCATTAGTCTTCTAAAGCCATACGTGCCCGGCGTGTGTGAGGGTAAATGTAAAATGCGCGAATTTTTTAATTCGAAGCTGTATCGGTGTCTGATCCAATATGACATGGCTATAAGTTCTGAAGGCACACTCAGTCAGTGTTCAATTTAATACAGTAAAGACAGTACAAAGGTGAACAAAGAGGGACAAAAGTTGTGTTTTGCAAGAATTTTAACCCAGTTGCGAGAATGTTTTAAACCAGGCAGTAGGGAACCTCCGGCCAGCGAGACCATTTTGTTCGGCCTGCGAGGCCATTTGTGAGGCCATTCGTGAACGTAATTTCATTAACATTGGAAATAATAATCTTATCTATATACCTCTATAGGTTTAATACGCTGAGTAATTTCACTTCTGGCGTAATAACACCACACCGGTTGCACAATAGAGCATGCATTTGTCAAGCATGTCTTTTCACATAAACCAAACTCATGGAAAACTAACTATGCAGAATTTATTTTGTTCGCACCATATCAGTCCCTAAATATACGTCCGCCATTACAAATGGACCTGCATTAGGGCAAGCTAAGATATTTAAAGCAAATGATTACTTTGTGATATTTGTAATCTGATGTCCAACCACCCAGAGCCTCCAGGAAGCATTGTTCCTGCCTCATGTTTAAGCTCGAGGGGGGGGGGGCGTGCCACAACCAAAACTTCATCAAATTATGTGCCTACATAATTGGAAAACCACCCTTTCCTTAAACCGATCAAGAACAAGAAAATTCACTACGTTTTGGGAATTTCGAAACTTTGCCAAAGATAGCACGATTTTGCATGCAAGCAACCTTAAATGTACAAAACTTTCCAAAAAGGGAAGGGGACACCCCTTCCTCTTGGACTCTTCCCCCAGGACGGCACCTCTGCAGGAGTTGAAAAGGATCCCCCGATACATAGGCATACTATCGCATGTACGTGAATATGCAGTTTACTCTGACTTTTTAGGTTCATCTAGTTGGATTTGTGTCATCATCATTTGTAGCGTCACGAATCTTCAACATCTTGTGGCGCTACTGATACATAATAACTTCCAAGTTTTGTCAAAGATACAACCATTTTGTATCTAAAACCACCTTATACGAAGAACACGTTCTTGAAGGTAAAAGGATATTCCACCACTTTGACCCTCCTTCAAGGATGCCAGTCATCCTTCGTACACTACTGTACTTATCAATCTCAAGATTCTGGCGCAAACCCTGACCTTATATGAAACAATGAAATGACATCATCAACATTATTCCTTGGATTTGTTTCCTGAATTACATCTCTTTGCTATAGATAATTCAAAAAATAACTGCAATACTTTAGAGTATCTTCCTGTCAAATTAAGTGTAGTACAAATTCTGAAAAAAATAGATCAAATGTATGGGTCTAATTTCAATGTAAAAGCTAATATTTCGCATATGGACATCATCAGAATTAAAAAGAAAAATGCCTGGAAGGGGAGAAGGATGCCCCTCCCCCATCAACAAATATAAACATCTCTTATATACCAGCATTCCCTAGCCTAACATGTGCTTGTATTTAAATGAGTTATACCGAGTTTGTATAAACCTTAAAGATGGCATCTAGTACTATAAGGTCTTACATGTGCATGATTAGGATTTTCTTTTTATTTCCCTTCTGGGGGAAAAATGTGCTCATAGGCTACCTACAAGGCTTACGAAATGTAATTTCCTGCAGTCTGGGAAGCATTTTGGCAAAACGTTTCTTTGCACTCTACGAGTCAATCTCTTCGATAGTGTCATATATAAGCCCTTCAAACTCTCCAACCCCACCCCTCTTGTAATCCTTCCTAATCTTTGCAGTGTTACAGGAAACGGTCTGGTAGAATAACACTGAAAGACAACACTTAATATCAGTGTATTTATCAAAGAATGTCTTTATTTTTTGACTCATGAAAAGATGACGAGAGGCTATGCAGCATGGGTGATTTCTGTCGCTATCATGGGTCATTGGGGAAGATAATCTCTTGACCCGGTTAATATCGAATCCAAAAAAAAAAAACTTGAGAGAAATGTTCATTGCTGTTGGAAAAGTATCCTTAGTGTTACACGCCACTATTCACTAGAAAAAAAAATAAACTCTCTAAAAGGGACCAAAGGGTCTCAGTTGGCAGACTAGTTACACCTTCGTGTTTTACGTATGTTTATGTTCAAAGCCTACTCGATGTAGGTGAGTTTTTCTTCTGGTGATCCGGCACCGACTTGGCAAAGCTTGCACTCAAAATCGGTGTCACAGCGTACTTTGCTTTGCAATTTCCCGGAAACAAGAATACCAAAACGAATAGACAGTAAACTATCGCCAAGCATCCTTCGTCGGAAATCACGCGGAGATTGCACAGTATGTTCGAAATTACGATACAGTAGGGAGACATATCAAGGTAAAAGCTAAACGATATGATCGAATGATACAGTGATACACCATATTCCACACTGATGCTCGTTACCTGGAATTATATTATTTCATTTGAACGGAACTTAGGGTACAGTTTTAAGATTTAAGTAAGCAATACTTGTAATCCCCTTCCCTGTCTTTCAAGGGTTAAGGTTAAAGTAGGTAACATCGATAATTGTTTTAACGATCAAAAATACCAAGATCTTGATTGATGCAGCATTTTGCAATTACTTAAGTAAATTCATGACGGGGAATGGGTCTTTCGCAATTCTAATAATGGAGGAGTTAAGATGTATCCCCCGACTTCTCTATTATTGTATTGTTACCCACATTATGGTGGCAACTATAAGTCGTTAAACTCAAGCATCAAGGTTTGCTTATAGTATATACACTATTCATTTGGCTTGTTTTACACAGGCGTGTAAAATCCACCGTACATTGGGTATGCATCTGTCATAACTGCCCTATAAAATTTGCGTTTCCACACAATAGCAATATAATCAAACTTCCCAGCATCACTTTAGTAAGGTATTTATGACAGACTGAGTACATTCGTCTCCATAAGTCTACTAATTTGTTTTTACAATACCGAATTTCTGTAACTGAATGTCGCTCTGTGGTATTTTCAGACAGACTGTCAGTTTTTAATTAGATTTACCAAGAGATTTGGGAGATAACAAGATAAGTCACATCCTTTTCACACAACTACATCCAAACTAATGTTTCTTCCAATCCCTGTCCTTAGATTAAATATATCTACACTGAACCTCTTGAATATGACATTTTGTGGACCAACCAAACAGTCATCACATTTTGTATCTAGCCAATTTCTTTTTCATGCTTAAGAAATCCAGATACCCCTAAGCTGCACTCTGTCAGAAACTAACACCTAAAAATAACAGATTAATCCCAACAGAAATACGTTCTGATCAATTCGTAACAACAAACTAATTCCATGGCTACAGATATCAACCTGTGTTCACTCCAAAACAAAAAAATTGCTAAGTGTTGAAAAATGTAGAGAGAATGAAATTCCTATTATCTGTCTCACTCAACAATATGACACAGAATTTGATACCTTGCTTTAGTAAATAACTATGATAGATCACGTGACCTTCATAAAACTCTGGAAGACTTCCTCTCATCTATTTTCATAAACAGGAAATAATCACAACTGCTCATTACACACAGCGTTGTTTATTTTGGTTTCTGAACGTATATCGTGTGTTATCGGCTAACTTTTAAACATTTCTTACATGTCAATGCCTTGACCATGTGACAACCAAATTGTTGGCCGGATCTTATTTTTTTGTGTAACCTAAATCATTTTTAAACACATTTTTTTAAATTGTATTGAAATATTTATATATATAAATATTTATATTGAAAGACTTTATAAAGACTATATTATTTCCTTCTTCTTTTGTATTTGTTTAGTTTAGCTAATTTTTGTACAGCGAGAGTTTTACTTTGTTAAGATTTCTATCTTTTTAGAGCACTTCCTTTCACGCCCGCCTGCTTATGTAAATCAAATTGAACTTAACTTTGTACATCTGCTGTTGTGAACAAACAAATACATGAACTGAAATGAAAAAGTCAAAACAAGGTGTACGTTTTAAAATAAAACACACAATCAAGTTGCTACAGTGAGCAAGCTGTCACTTCTTCACTGTACCACCGTATAATCTTCAACCTCCTCTCACAGCAAACCTCACAGGCAGTATTAGAAGTCACCCTGTGTTGATTTCACCACACCCTAGCTTAACAAATTTACAATGACGAATACGGTTATTACTTCTTCCCTAAATTGTTTAATTATCGTTTTAATTTCTTGCCTTATTTTTCGACCATCATTATTAACTTTTTACGTAGTTTAACAAGGGAACAAATTATTCCTTATGGTTTCTACAGACTTGATCTGTTGAAAAAGTGAGAGGGTTACAGAAAAATTTGTTTATTGCGTGTTTTATCAGGTTTTAAGGGTAATGCAATTCCATAAACACTAATTAATATAACCTGATCAATCGGTACATATAGCTTGATGGACTATCAATCATGTTGAACCCTTAATCTGAACTACTTATGTTGCACCACCTTTATCTAATCTTTCACAAATGTAATTTTCAGCACCCTTCCCCTTTGACATTTTCAGCATGGATAATGGTTGAAGTTAAATCATTGGTGAGTTCAACCAGTTACTGGATACTGACGTATGCAGATCTGACAATGGCATGGGTTCTCGTCCACTTAGCTCCTGAAATCAGCTTTTTATGTGCTTGTCTGTTTCATCTCAATTTTTGATAAGAAAGAGACATGATGTTAAGGCAAAATATAGGGATGATGATTAAATTTGAAAACTATATCCTGACAGCAGCTTTACATTCTTGCCCGGAAGACAGTGCTGTTTGAAAGAGCAGTCAAATTATAAAAATTTGGGACTCAATCGCTGCGCCAGTTGTTGCTTTTCTTATAACAATCCAGATGGTACCAAGGTTTTGCATTATTAACAAGATCGATACCTATTACCGCGATCCCAAAGACAAATTCGCTCCAAATTTGATTTGAAAATTCAAGTTTCATATGATATTTTTGATATTGTCAGGGACAGCACGTGTTTATTGTGAACGTTACACGGTGCTTCAGGCAGCTTATGATTTGATCAAATCGTGTGTCTTCTCGCTTACCAAATATTACAACTATGCACCCACGGCAAGGTAAAAGTACACGCAGTGATGCATTGCTTTAAGTATGACAACGTTCCGTTGAATGTTGTGATGAAATCCAGTAAAGGGTAACTTCTGTCTTGTTTTGAAAGTACAAGGTGTTTCCATAAGACAGACTTAACATATGTTTTATTATCTTGGATGAACATCAGATATGATATGATATGATTTGGAGGAAAACTGAATTGAACTTCTGTTAAAACTGACGTCATTTTGATTGTTACAATTTGCTTCCTATTTGAATTGTAAAATGTAAAGTGCTGTTGGTAGGAAGATACATCATACTGAGAGGAGGGAAATCTTCCGTAAACATACATTATCAATGGGGTGGCCACAAACTTTTGCCTTAAGCGAGTAGGATCATCTTGCCTTCCCCTTTGAACGTGCTTCTTACACCACTGACGTTATGATGCATGGATCACTTTATACAAATTCATATAACAAAATTAAAAGACGGCTTTTTATCAAGGTTTGCCATAGAGAGGAATGAAATACATTGTCTGAATCCTTTTCTACATTTAATAAGCCCAATGTTAAGGAGATTATTTTTATAATCCATCTCTTCGTTATGCACTAAGGTATACGTCTGGGGATAAATAAAGGATCAGGACCAAGGCAGTACACTCAACCACCAAGCTAACTCCACCCATATGTATATGTGCGTGGGTACTTTCACTATGGTATGATGAATAAATAGTTGGGTCCAAGTTTCATGAATAGATGGTTTTCGGCAGCCAGACGATCATGATCGGAGCATCGACACGAGAAGGCCGCCGAAACCATCAAGTCACGGATCGAGCATGCTGACGGGGGATTGGACTATGTGGCTACAGGAAACTCTGGGAGGTTCTGTTTAATTGACCTCAGGTTTTCAGTGAATCGATCAGCAAGACGACGTTTTGTTTCTCCCGCAACCCTGTTCCCACATGGTCAGAACGTTGGACTTAAAATTCTATAAATCAGTCATTCATGCCTTGTTGTTTCCTGTATTAACCACTTCACACAAAACTAAAGAAAAGGTACCTTGTTACTCGTTGCATCTACCAAATTTACTCTCACCAACAATTTTTTAGACGTCGCCTTTGACTGAATTTCAAGTTTAATTTGAACCTCAATAAAACAATAATGTAAAGGGCAACATTAAAGCTGACATCTAGGGGTCACAATTGCATGTGTAATTAAACACAATGATGGCTTTATAACTCTACGAAGCTTCTCAATTAACAGAATTAAGTTTAGCAAGTTGACAATTTGGTAGGTTATTACTGTGAAATTTGCAAAGGAGCTTTGTAAGTTAGAAAATAGAAGCATGCCAAAGGTAATGTCATTATAATTTGACTTGCTTTTCGTCAGGTTATTTCTTTTCTGATTTATCTGAAATTTTCGTCTGTATGCACTATGTGGGTCATGTCGCATAATTAACAATTACTTATACTTATAAAAGCTTCATTTAAACAAAATGGCACAGTATACAGGATCTGATAGCCAGACATCAGTATTTAAGTTTTAGAATTTACATAAACTCATTAAATTGAGTACATTTAAGCAAAGCTGTATACAAAATTTATGGTAAAAGCTAGCTGTAGTCACTGGAGACCTTGTTCTTACAAACAATTAATCAAAATTATGTATTAATAAATGTTAAGTTTAGCTCTTCAGTAGGTAACACCTAATTTCGCAATGGATTTGAAGTGATCTCATCTGTACGCATAAAATGTTGTTGATGAAGCACAAAAACCACTAATTATTCTGAAGGCCCTGCAAATAACCAGTGAGTATTTTGAAAACAGTTTAATTGAGCTATAATAAGGGAAACTTAGGCTAGCTTGTATGCAGAGACCTCCATTGTGTGTGTGTGAGAGAGTGCGTGTGTTTGTGGTGTAAAAGGAATACAACGTTTATTAGAAGGTGCCATGGGGTGGGGTGGTGGAGTGGTGGGAAGGGAATGTAAGTTTGAGAGCTCTGTAGGCGAGTTAAGAGCTAGGACCCTCGCAGGTGTTGGATCATAGGCCCACCTTGGGATTTGGCGATAAGGTCATATAATTCCTCAAGTGCTACTGACATAAAGATAATCATGGTTATATCTATTAAAAAAAATGGTACCAATTTAACTTAGGTTTTGAAACATTAATTCCATTAGCCGTGTACTATGCCTAAAGAAGGAACCTTGCGAAATGTGAATTTTTAAGGAAGTATTTTAATGCACAAAGGATTTAATTGTACAGGGAGCACTCCATTTTTGCATTCACTCTGCGTTTTAAATCAAGCTCACATAATATCAACACACACATTTACTCTCTTTGCACTTGTTACACAACATATACCTGGTTAAGATTAGCCTTTGCATCAGTCGCCACCTAAGTTCCGAGATTAGGTTTCGACTATTTCCACTTCGGAATCATTTTTGGAATGTCCCCAACAGTGAACCCATTAAAAACAAGTTGACACAATGACTAGCTGGTATTCATGCTACTCTTGACGCTGTTGTAACTTCGAATAGTGAATACCCATTTTACTTAATTTGAACAATTAATAACCTTTATCGCTGTAAATATCGAGTCCACTTGTAAAATGAGATGTTGGTGTTCTAAATCTAAACTTCTTGTTTCTTTGAAAAGCAGGAGAGTGTGTTCCAATTTTAATCTGGCTTAAGATCTGTTTATTATCACCTCTCACCGTAGAGTCTATATAGGAGAAACTCAAAGGGGTAAATGACATCTCTCTGGCACGGTTGCATGAAATAGAGTTCCAAACATCATTTTAATTGGGTCATGATTTCTCGTCCATTGAAACTGTCGAAATATTTAGCGAAACTGGACTGTGATTACAATTAATACAAGACCGTCGATTCAAGTGTTGACAGACGTCTTTCAATCGTACAACGGTTATAAGTACCCAACAAATGCCACCAAAGTTCAACTTTTAAAGCTGATATAAAGATAAAGGGGAATATTTTTTAGAGCGTAGAATATTTTCATCCTTTAAAACCATGGATTTGGAATGATGGGTAGTTTAAAATAACGCAGCTAGGTTATTTATTTTCAAAATTGAGGTGCTCACAGAAAACGAATCACTAGTTTGTATAGTTTGTATCTCATGAATAATTTATTCATTAATAATTTAAATGTGCAACACTGGAAGCTTTCTAATGGGTATAAATTCAAGGGAGTAGGAAGCGGGGTGGGGGTGGGGGCTGGGGGAGAAAGCCCCCAGCGAAATTTGTGGGGGGCTGATGTATGCTTTAGCCCCCACTTTCCAAACGTGAAAACCCGTTATTCGTCTCTTCTGTAAGAAATGTCAAAAATTTATAGTAATTTAGTTTAGAATTTGTCCAAACTAATGCACCAGATTGCATCTAAGGACCCTCAAATTTTCCAAAGGGCTAAGAAATTTCAAAAATGTGCAATAATATACCTTAGAATTTGTCCAAAGTAATGTACCAAATTTCATCTAAGGGCCCACAAAAATCAAAACATTTTCAAGGGGCTAAGAAAAATAAATAAAAAACAGTAATTTACCTTACAATTTGTCTAAAATAATGCAACAGATTGTACCTAAGGACCCTCAAATATCAAAAAGTTTTCCAAAGGGCTAAATAATGTCAAAAATGTGCAGTAATTTGCCTTTAAATTTGTCCAAAATAATGCACCAATTTGGATCTTGGGACCCACAAATATTTTGCAGAAATTTACGTTACAATTTTTCCAAAATGATGCACCATGTTGCAACTTAGGACCTTAAAATATCAAAAAAATTTCAAAACGACTAAGAAATGTCAAAAATGTGTATTAATTAACCTTAATATTTTTCCAAAATGATGCACCAGATTGCATGTAAGGACCCTAAAGTATCAAAAAAAAATTCCAAAGGGCAGGGGGACACCACTCCCCTCAGACCCCTCCCCAAGACGGCGATCCGAAACAAGGTTCAGCCCCCCAGTCTTGAACAGCTTCCTACGCCTATGAGGCAGTGGTGCAAAGCAAGGAACGTCCATCCCTCACAGCCTTTGGGAAAGTGGCTAAAGACAGGGGATACACTCATGTCCTTCGGATGGGGTCATTAAATGGCGGTCCCTGGAGCAGGATTAGGAGCGATTAGTACACGCCTGCCTCGTTAACCTCTGAGCACTAGTCGAAAAGAGAAGGCGAATCTCGCCGGTGCTCATCCACGCTCATTCTGCTATTGGGTCGTCAATGAATCAATTGGCTCCCTCACCCTCAAACGTTAAACTTAACTTAAAACATCAACAACATAGTTGCAGAGCTTGTTAATATGCCTCACGCCAACAGGCACAAGGCCAGCCTAAATGTTTACATTCTTTAGGTAAAACACCCATGGCCATTGTTACGGTTAGAACTAAATTATACAATACGTCCCTATGCTGTACTTATGGGACCTACCTAAATATTTGACGCTCCCATAGTTAGATATTTAACACTTCTGTACCTACAGTTCCTACCTTCATGAATAAAAAGCTCATGACTAAAGTTCCAGTCTACACATATAATACGTGTACAGATATGGCTCACATAAATGTATTCAACACACACAAACACATTTATTGGATGATCTAACCATACAACACGTCAAGAATTGAAGGTCCTAGCGAAACTTAAAAACATGCCCATTGATAACTTAAAAACAACCTTAACATCTAACACGGCCATAGTTAAAGGTCTAACCGTATTATAAAACACTTTAAAGGTTTAAAGTCCCACGCAATATATGGCATGTCCATTGGGAAGAACTTTTAAAGCTTACAACCATCTCCAACCCGTCAAATATGCTCAAAATGTTAAAAGCACGATGCCTTTTTCTATCATATTACCTTGATCCCTCACTTCTCCGGTTTTATCTACTACCGCAATGAGGTACACCATCCCTTGTGACTACCAACCCTCTCCATCGTAGCATTAGGTCGGGAGGCGTTGAATTAGGTTAGCAAGGACATTAGTTGATATTTTGTACCGGAGATATGTAGACCCCTTTAACATCATCTTAAAACGACAATGATTTTACCGATATCCAACTGTAAGTCTTCTTTGATACGCCGTGGTCATACAGCACGCAATCACCAGTCGACTATTCACTCACGGCCACTTCTTGGTCGGGTAGAACTCGCTATATGAACGTCAAGAGCACGTTTCGGCTACAGGTTTCTACTTCTTAAATTCATCGCCCGAGACGCTGTGCCATGAGAGCACGTATTTCTCTGTACTTCATTCTAGTACCGTGAAAACTCTTGAAGGCTTTCTTCTTTTTTAGTGTCAAATAAGATATAAATTGCAGTTTGTTTTAAGGCGATCCGTGGAGAGGTACATGGCCTATCGATTGTTATGGGTAAATCAGCTATATGGACTGTGTTGCTTAATGAAAAACTTAAAACAGATGTCCTTGTCTCTAATGAATCAAATGACATATCCATTACCTTGATCACAACTGAAGCCATGCTGATTACTTTAAAGTAGGTCTAAATACATGCGGGTATTTATCGGGTAACGGCCAATATCTTTTAGCGTATTACTTATACCGATGTTAACTTCACGATTAATACTTACATGATAACCGAAGGCCACATGGAACTGCAATTCCCTTGCCCTAATTCCGTTCTACGTTTCATTTCTCATCAAATGTTCCTATAATATTTAATACCAGTACGTTATTCATGGTTGACCATCTTTCACGTAAATATGAAAAGATACATCGATTTCCTACAAAGCAATACCTACATCGAACGTGGTATATTAATTGTTGGCAATTTAAAGTACTTAAGTTTCCCCCAGTTCACCGACGGAACAAATCTTGGGCAAAAACGTGTCTCCTCGTCTATGATTTAGACTATCGATTGATCGATTGCACTAGTTTATATTTTCTTACACAAATTCATATTGGTGTTCCAAAAATGTCTCATTAAACAGTAAGGTGGACGTATCTGAGAAGTTGTTACACGAGCAAAGAAATGAAATACACTGATAGCGCCTTCACTAAAAATATATTTTGCCTGCCTTCTTTGGGAGAATTTAACCAAACCTTTCCCAAAGGGAAGTGGACTTCTTGTTTCATAAGTCCAACCGTCAAATCGGAATGTGTTATAAATATAAAGTTTGACAAACAAAACAACAAATACGGGGGTCCTTTTACCACGTACGTGTTAACCGTCAGACAGCTGGCTTTCAAACAACGTACACACCCATCTTGAATATATATATATATATTTATATATATATATATATACTGATGCCTATTGCAAGTTAGGTGGGTGGAATTCACCAATAATAAATATGGGTCGTTTCTTTAAGAAGTAGAGCTACAGTCATGGGCAAGTAATTCAATTAGGGTTGGTTAACGTGAAATGTTCTTTCATCTGGAATGAAATTCAACAAACAATGGACAAATTTCTACAAGCGTTCTTTCAACAATATAAAACGTGCAGTAGATTTCATCCCTAAAGGCTAAAATCAATCATTTGAAAAGCAGGTTTAAGGCATCGATGAGCTCATCTCTTTCCTCATATTTAAGATATACTTACATGTTTCTGTAGCGAATCGAACAGCTTCAGATACTAGGCGTGTGTAATGTTTTAATATTTAACAATCATCCCAGGCACGAGGAACAAAATAGAATCTCCCTTTGAGTCGATAAAAGTGGACAGGTCTAAAGTTATCTAATGGATGATTGACCTTTCATGCGGATAGTATCGATTGTACGAACTCAGGCAAATTTCAGTTCAGGTGAAACATTTTGTTTATGTAAATTGGGTTTCAAGAGGTTGGTGGACGTGACAGGGATACTTTGCTTGATTGTTCAATGTAAGATGAGTGATATACTTCATGGATGTATATACATTTATGCAGATAAAGTTTATTACTGTCATTGTTAAGGATTAAGAATAAAAGCAATCAAGGTCGGCATTGTTATGAGTAAGAGACTTATCATTAAGACAAATATTGTGAAAGGTTAGAAGTAGGCTTGGTTTTCCTTGAGATAATGCTGTATATAATAAATATTTCTCTAGAATGAGGTGAGAGATAACATCTACAAGTGCTACAAAATACGTTAGCTTCTACAATGAGATCCAAAAAATCATAATCAACTAATCGGAAGAAGATATTACTAATTACTTTGTGGTTGTGTCGAGGCAGAAGTCTTGAAATGAATGTTTGTAACCTAAGTAGCACGGTTCTTTTGTGATTTAAACATCAAAGATTGATTAAATGGAACCTGAAACCTGGGCGGTTGAAAGTTATTACTCCTGCCTACAGAGAAGAGGTAAATCTTGAAGATGAGATAAAACAGTCTCACATAAATAGTGATGTATTGGTGACAAGTAGAACCATAGGAATAACTCTAAGGTTTTAGGTAAACGCAGGTCATAGATTTACACTTAAAACATTCGGTTGATTGCATTGAAAACCTTTCAGGTAACATATAGTCATGTGGACGGGAGACAAATGTTATGCAAATATGGTCAACAAAACTTTTTGTCTGAAATTTAGGTCTATTTCACCCACATATAAAAGTCTGAACGAACCCTTTTAGTCGTTCCAGGGATGTTGCCTGTGTCTGCATCTGTTAAGTGTGCACTGGTGATGCAATTCTGTTGGAAAATTTCTTTTATACTACATTTTGAACATAATTAGCGGAGGTTGTACAGGCATCTGCGAGTATATTTAGCCTTGAATATCACAAACGTTAACATAGAAGGTTGAGATATTACACACATACAATTTATGGTGTATTATTATCAATTGGTTTGTACAACGGCGGTCGTCTCATTTGTAAAGAGCAAAGCACTTACAAACCTTAAAATGGCGTTATGTAAAGTTATGTATTGATTGTTCAGTGTTTCAAATGATATGTTTATATAGATGCATCGTTTGGTAATTGAACCGACTTGAATACTGAAAGTTGGCCTCAGTAAATAAAGTGTTCATAGAAACTACATCTAAAGTGTAAACACAGGCGAAAGTTTATAGGTGGAATGGCTGAAGTTTTGTATAAAGATACAGACACAGCCCTGTAAGCAATGTTGCATATTTTGGATCATTCACGATTCACCTTTTCCACCTTTTAAATCTGTTCATATATTAGTGCAGGCTTTTAATGTTACTGCAATTAACTACGAATGTTATATACACTACAAATATTATCAAAAGTGCAAGAAAGAAATAATTTTATTTAGGCAGATCCTTCATACGATTTACTGCAGAAGCCTCGCGAAGTGATCTGCTCCTCATCCTCGGGGAACTTAGTACATAAATGCAGATTAAATCATTCCTTTCGAAGATTTATAGGAAGATCGAATCCAAGATTTTACAATTTCTAACTCAGCGACACCACTTGAGAATTATTATTAGGGAAAGCCGTATATGCCTGACTTGGTAGAACCCAGACTTGCCCGCTCTTTATAAGATTATGAAAATGAAGAATGTTTCAAATATTTAACTAGAGTATAAGATCAGAAGATAAAAAAGTATGGCTTTCCTTGGAAATACTTGTATTTAGCCTGAGGCCTTTCGACAGGGGCCTTTAATTTAAGGTTAGTCACATATTTGCTTTTAATAAGTATTGAAGCTCCCATCGTAACGCTAAAATACCTCAGTGATACTAAATACAGTGCAAATGAATTAGGAGTGCGTTTGCGAAGAGAAATATTTGTTCGGAAAGAAATTGATACATTAGTCCCCGCCGTTAGTCTGGCCTTTAAGGTTAAAACCAATCAAAGAGGGTTTTATCTTTGTGTAAGGGAAGCCTAGGACGGAAATATGATGCAAGTAGATGAGGTTTCGAAGGTAACTTTCCAGCATCGAAACATTCTCCATTACGTTAGTTACTCATTTTTCTTTATTATTTTTCTTCATAGAGGAATCGCGTTTTGGTGATTTAACGATATTGTCAGTCTTTCGACAGAAACCGCTACACCATCATTTAAGTAGAACAAGGTTGCTATCTTGACTCATTAGCATTTGTTAGGCTAGATAACGTGTGATTGATGATTGATGGTATATCTTAATGAAAGTGTTTCACTTTACTATTTGTGAATACGTCACATGGATTGAACGATCTAACATTGATATACCATATCTGTTGTCATATTAGTACTCCCACGCATATCACACTTCTTCATAAAGTTAGAATGACATTTAAAGGGGAGCGAAAAAGACTGTAGTACGTTGCTGGCAATCGCTGTTAATGTTCTAGAATAGTAAAAACTCCACTATCAATAGTAGAGCAGCTCTTCCGGGGAACTCAGACACAAAGAAATTTTAATTTTACACCAAAGCGATTTTATAATTACGATTATGTACGTGTTAATAATTTTGGTATTTGAGTTCTGTTAGTGTGAACATGAAGCACAGGACTGATAGTAAAACATATGTAACTAAGTTTTCTCGTCAATGATAATACGGCAAGTTCAGGATAAATTATAATACTTAAAAGGACACTGAACAACTACCTACGTAAAAATAAGAAACCATATTGAAGTGTATCATAGTAATAAAACAGCAGTTTTTTTACCACTAAGCATGTAAGTGTCTGAGACGCCACATACATTTTATCAGCACCTCATTTAAATATATACTATTCCTTAAAACAGTGTGACCTAAAATTATCAGAATGCATATGAAAACGCCGATTAAGGGCAAAGCTCAAATAGACCAGGGCCTAATGAAGTTAAATGCATACTTGCAAAATGCTTAACTAAAATGAGAATATCGTTTTCGTTTAAACTACAGAAATATTTGAAATGATTATTGCCATGACTACCATACATTAAACAGGAACCGTGTACCATGTTTTTTTTAATATAATAAATAATTCTTCCCCTGTATTTAACAGTTTTGAATAGTAACATTTCGTGATAGTTTGATGATTATCAACTACATTACTTTGTAAAAACAACAGTTCAGGAAAAATAGCCTTTTAAAGAAATCAAAACCGTAAACAACTCATTTTCTCCAGTCTTAATTGTATCATTAGCTTATTATGATTCATTAAACTTGTACTGGCCTTGAACCGGTTGGTTTAAGAGAGACATGTAAAAGGACTGAACTTTTATAGTGTTTGCACGGAATGATATGTACAAAAATGATTGGGTTTATTTAAGGGTTAAGATTTTTATATGTTTTTTCCCGACACAAATATAGGCAATTTTATTTCGATGAAACTTTACAAAATTGCCCTATTAGTTCCGAGAAAACAAATTTCGCGTCCCGCCCGCAAAACGCAACAGATTTCGATTTTTTTTTTTTTTTTCTTGTGAACGCATCTTAATAGATTCGTTGCTCTAAGACCAATACATCAAGGGTCCAGTGCATTAAAATGCTTGGCACGTTAGTTCAGAAATGTAGATAATACATTCGTAACAGCAAGTGCTTTGTTAGTTAGTTCAATGTCCAAGAAAATGTACGAGGGGATCGACAACGCAACTAATACAAGGAATTCATTACTGATGACAGCTAATCTCGATTTGTGAGGTTAAAAGTACTTAATATTTAATACTATTATGATAAGTGATTTATAGGTACAGAGTGACAAATTCAAAATTAGGTAGCTGGGTTTGGTTATCACAGAGGAATGTACTGCTTGGTGTGTACCTTAGGCATTATTAACGCATCAAAATTTGCAAACGAAGCAACCATCATACTTCTTGTAACGTGTGATATTTTAGAAAAGAAAAATCTGTTGCCCAAATTGTGAATGGATGGTTTAATATAACATGAGAAATACTTTCTGTCTGTCTAGTTTTGATACATGGAAGGCTTTCTGTCCACAATAAGCATGTATTCTAACATTCCACACTGCCATTGTCAGTAACAGTGTAATTAATATCATTGATGTATGAACTGATAAACAAAACACCGAGTAATAAAATTAAATCATATTTCTGGTATACTTTTCAAACTTAAAGATAAACTCGTCACCCCAAAGTATATTTTTAGTGTAGAGGTATCAAAATTCTTAGTTTGTGACTGCTCTTTAATTTACATCAAAATTTGAAAATTCGAAAGATGCAGAGTAGCTCACATTCCACAGAGTGCAGACAGATTGCTTGGATTACACATTAAAGCCTTGCATGCTCACCCGGACATGACCTTGGGCAATAAAATATGTTTGTTTCTGTACGAGGAGGAGCTTTTTACAGTTATGGGAGGAGCTACAAGTTGTATATTTGGGATAATTTTAACTGTCTGGGATGACGAGATTTGCCCTTTAATTGACAAATCAAAATCATCCTTACAACTGCAAGCTCGTTTAAACCTCTTACGTGAATGAGCAAAAAAAAGTTGATGTACGAAAAGGCAAGGGCTGTACGCGTAAAGACAACATGTAGCATGTCGAAATTTCTTTACTTCGTCTGTGCAAAACCGTTTTACTGGTCAGATACTCTTTACTGATTTCTTGCCGAAGGCGAAAAGAGTCTATACAATCACCGGGGTGTCTGCGTTGGTGTGGGTGGGTGTATGTGACGTTTGGCTTGTAAACACGATATCTCAAGATAGCAATGACTGATGCATCTTATACTTAGAAAATAAAATTATCATATTAAGAGAAAGACAGCTATCGTTTTCAATGGCGGTCAAGGGTCAAATGAGGTCAACAGAGGACAAAAACCGAAAATTTTGTAAAGAAAGTATGGATGTTTTCATACTTGGCATGTTGATGCGTAATAGTCAGAAAAGGAATCCTATAGGTTTTGGATGAGGTCAAAGATTATCTGAGGTCAGTGGGAGTGAAAATTCAAAATTCTTAAAAACTGCTTGTTAACACGAACGATATCTCGAGGTAGCAATAATGGGCACTTTTCATACTTTTATATAACGCTACTAAGAAGAAACCTATTGTTTGCAGTGGAGGTCAGAAGTCATTTGAGATCATCACAGGTCTAAACGGAAAACCTTGAAAAACACGATATTTTAAGACAGGGTTGATTGATGCTTTTTGTACTTGGTTTATAGATGTATTACGTTAACTTAGGAGAAAGGTAACCCTATGGGTTTGCTGGGAGGTCGAAGTTCATCTGAGGTCATCAAAGGTGAAACTACGAAAACCTCGTATACTAAATAGGCAGTGGGAGGTACCTCAAAATTGTGTCCGGCGTTTCGTGGTTACGAATAATTTGGGGCTGAAGTTTCTTACCATTCCAAAGATAAAGTTATATAGAAAAACATTTACATTTCCACAAGCACAACTGTTGTAGTAATTTAAATTTGCATTTTCTAATTATGAACACGAATGAAGGATGCTGTGCCATAGGATGATTAGAAATGTCATGAGCTTAACGAGTTCCTTGATGACGGAGTAGATTCGTGCTCGGTTCTCATGCTAAGGCGCTTTCTTTTCTTTTCTTTTTCTTTTTTTTTTTTGTTTTTGTTTTGTTTTTTGTTTTTTTGCATTATTTGTTATTCAATTTGTGGTAGGCTTATAAAGTCATGTGAGGTCAGTAGAGGTCAAATTGTGAAAACATCGTAAAACATGATATATTCTAAAGGTATTAATTTAAAGGATGAACCTTAGTGAATCAAAGCACGCCTTTTGTCAAGGAATCTTACTTAGTTGGCCCATTAACACAAATCTTTACATAACGTTCTTAGTACAACGTTTAAAACAGAAAAGCGAAACCATGAAAAAAATTAGAAAGTGTTGGTTATATCTCCTGAGAATCATCCTCATTCTTACGATATCATAATAGGCATAGGCTTGCGAGAAGTCAACTAAGGACTGCACTCCCCCCCCCCCCTTCTTTTTGGGAAAACATTTGCAGTTGGGGGGAATGTGTGTGCTATTCACATGCTCTAAAATTTCGAAAATTGCGGGCAACAGTGATAAGCCTCAACCATCTTTCCTTAATGAAAAATACTTACATGAGCTTATGGTAATTATTTTAAGTCCACTTGATGCATCAAATCATTCATTACGGATAAAGAATCACGAATACTGACAACGACTGCCCGACTATCCTCAACACTTAAACTACCGGCAACCAATCGTATGGACTGTTAAATGGTCTTGGAATGGAGGTATTTGTATATAAATGTGTACACCTAAATAATGAAGCTAAGACTCATGAAAAGATCCATCTCACTAATAAAGATGTTTTACCTCTACATATTGATTGGATGTAAGATTAAATTTTCAATAATTTGAAAACATACTTGAAGGGGCAATTCCGTGTGGAAGTTGCCCTTTTATATGCAATTCTTTCATATTTTTCTCCGTTCTTAACTAAGAGCACACTATGCCCCTTTAAATAGTGACAGTCCGTCATGTTTAAAAGTAGAGCTGAAGTCAGAGTACATCCATCGGTCAAAAATGCATCCTGTCCTTAACTGTAGTTATCGTAAGTGGTGTCTTTATTGTATTTTATGTACTGACTTTACGATATTTAGCTGTCAGAGTACAGATCCCAGATATAACCCATTCTTTTTTACACTTTCACTTTAAAGGGCGGCATGGTATCGTATTTAATCGCTCGTATGGGTAAAAATGGTGCTGTCTACAATGCCTGAAAAACAGAGTTACTGAACAAATTGTGAAGATAAACAGCTTTCATTGAAAGGAATAATGATAGGTGTGAACTGTGCAACAAGTGTGTTTTGCTTCTCAGTCCGGGCATTATTAAGTGTGAATTCCGCCACAACAATTTCAATTCCCGAACAATGTCATAGGCCACATATACTTACCTGCGTTACACCATCTGTACGAAAATTGTATATACGTAGGGAAGGGCCCGCACCACCTCTCTTTTTCACACTACAACAAGTAGGCCATACGCATACGCGAGGTTTTTTTAAAGCTATTCCATATATCCTTGAAAGAGTAAAACCCCAGGCTCTCATTGAACCCGACTTATCAATGTTGAGTTTCGAAGATACACTGTGTTAATCACAAAATGGTAAGGCTCCTGGTTCTCTTTTTTTTTTCTTTTTTTTTTTAGATATTGCACCTTCTTTATGCCAACTTTTGTTATAAGTCGTGAAATACATTATTCAGTGTGCGTAGTAAATATTTGCCCTGTCTAAACGAAACTATGCTTTCCATTAAACGCATAACACCGGAATTGGTGTTAACTGATAACTGATACACTTATTTTACATAGATCGCCAATGAATGCAACGCGTTTGCATTAGAGCATGTAGTCTTCCTTCAACAGTTTAATTGGCTGCTTATAGCCTAGTATTTTGCGATGAAGCTAAACTATTTCGCGAGGCGTCGTCTTGGATTTTTAATCACGGAGTAAGCTGACAATGCCCATTAAGAACTTAAAGATAACGAAACTCAATAGACCTTAATTATTTTTGAAATTTTAAAAGTTGAGGGTACCATTTACCGGATCAATGTTGACACAAACCTCTCTAGCTTTGTGAGGTAGTTGTGAAAATTTCCACTTGAACACGAGATTGTAGTTCATCTATTTATCGTTTACGTGTGTTTGTTGGTGATGTTTGAAAGCAACGTGGGAAAGTTTATACTCTTAACAAACTACACGGGAACTAATATTTTCTTTCTAAAATATACAATAAATCTACAGGGAATTGGAAAGCAATGCACATAGATAATTAAATTTTATTTCTTTGGTTGAAGGAATTTATGCATGGCTAGATAAAATGCATTATCCTTCAAGACATTAACTGCAAACGTCCTTGCAAAAAACAAATATTAATGCTTATATAATTAATGACAAGTAACCTCCAAACTAAGCCGTCTTATGCCTTTGTTTGTTTATAGACAACTGACTAGATAATACCGTTTTTGAGATAATACTACTGCCAGCTAGGTTCTCATAGAACTTGTCTTAATGCGATTGAATACTTTTAACGTGCATTTCTGACACTCTCTTCAGGTGGATTTGTGTTTCTGCTTGCGTGTGTGAGGAGGGTGAGTGCGTTTATAAAGGTAAGCTACCTTTGCGACCAAAAAAAAGGCTTTCCAAAGGTTGCCTATAAAACAAGGAAATAATATTTATCTTATTTTATCAAATGCCCATTTTTCATCTGTATAAGTCTTTGTTTTGAAGCTAAATGAATTGTAACATCTTTAGTCATCTTTTATCTTCCAGGGGCAGTTTTGTTAATCGGTTAGCGCTACTACGTTGTGGATGGAGACAATTATAGATGAAAAACAGCCTTATACTCTGTTAAAATTGTTTCAAAACGTCATAGTTACAAAATTTAGCAAATCTGCCTTAAAATCGACTTTGTTACCTTAAACAATCTGAGAATATTTGCCACCATGGCTGAAACTGGACTTGAGGCAGCTCCCACAACACCTATTGTTGGTTGCCTTGGCTCGTACCCTTCAGGGGGTTTCCCATCTGAACACGTTATATCCCCGTCGATTCTCGTTGACGTCACAAAACTCATAGCTTGATCAAGGGCATGAGTGTCATGCTTGCATGAATCCAGAAGTGTAGCACCTATTGTAACCCCCGGCAGCAGGGTATCGTCATTGTTAATTTGCTGAAGCGCGTAGATCATGGCCTCCATTCTTTGAAAGCCGTTAGCGTCAAACACGCCACAATTTTCCGCCCCTTTCAAGTGAACGGGGAACAAGCCTCCAAGTGTTATGTTACCTTGAATCCTGACCGAAGAAAAAGCAATGCTGGACACACACATCAGTACGTACAACGTAACGATATTTCCTAACCCGACCACCAAACACATTTTGCCGAAAATGTCCCCGCTGCCTGCAACAGCTTCCCCGTGGTGTTTGGCAAGCATTCAAATATATCTTTGCTGAAGCTTCCTCACGAATTTTACATGTATTCACCAGTTTGTATTTTCTTGCACCAACGACAATATTCTGATCGTAAATCATCCTCTAAAATAATCACCGCTTTTTAGATTTACTGAAAGTACCATCTGTTAAACAATCGAGTAATTCATACTTATTTACTATGTTCTTAGATCGTGTCCTCTTCTTTAGATATACCTGTCTGGTTGACAATACACTTAAAACATTGCATTATGTCAGTATTGACCAGGCTACTGTTGACGTATATGTTTGCAAACCCATAATAAAACGCAGTAAATAGCTCTCCACACGTTGAATTCTCAGAAAAGCTACGTCAACGCATAATTGGCAACCAATCTAAACTCCCTTTATTAAATAACATGTTTACAATTCCTTGACAGAAAATGTCTACACTCCTTTGATCACAAAGTCGATACAAAAAACTCCAGCGTACATGTATGGAAAAACTTGACAAGTTTTAACAACCAGAAAATGCTCCCCTTGACCTCAAACGAAAATTCTTGAATACTGACAGCTTTTATATTGAAAAACCTTTCGAAGCTTAACAATGACAATGTTCACCAAAACTTAAGTTGTAACATTTCTTCTCTATACCGTTACCAATGACAACGACGTAAAATCAATAGATCTATATATCTATTCATAAAGTATGCCTTCAGACAAAAGCGAAAAAACGAGTTTCATGTGCGATCTGCCGTCATCACTTTGAAAGGCATGTGGCAAAAGTTAACGTCGGACACAATCTGTAGAAATACCAGTTGTTGAAAGCACTGCCTTCCTTTCGAAATTAGTTTGAATTAAGAGCGTAAACCAATGTCCCTGTAGGCCTATCGAGACACCTGCATGGCACAGTTAGTTGATTAGAAAGAACATGGCATGTAAGGTATTGTTATCCTCTGCCCTTTACATATCCTTTCCAATTTGTGTCAATGATATTTAAGATCATTTCTCCTGGGCGTAAAGGTGTTTTGTATCTGGCTCGCGGGATCTGTGTGATGCAGTTAACACAAAGATTTTAAGTAAATTCACTGCTAGGCGACTATACCAAGTTCGTTCTGTGCGTTCTTTGCACCATCGTCACTGGATTTCCTACCAATGACCGCCTTCTCATACTAGCAACCAACTAACGGAGACATCAGCGCTCGGAAAAAGAGGTCGCTCTGCGAAAGAGTTTCCGGTATTCTATCGTAATTTGACCTCATCTGTAGGCGATGTGGTAATGCATAAGTACATCGAGATTTCTCCTAGTTTCTTATTCTTCTTGAAAGCAGATGTCTTCTGTTTTTCTTTTGCCATTGAGGAAGATGTTACAACTTTGAGGTTAAAAATGATGCAAGAGCAATGATGTCGTAAGATGAATATGAAACCAATCGATTTCTCCGTGACAGCTTCTTATGAGGTTATCTTCTCCTTATACACCTCAAGGTAGAGTGCAAGAAGCATAGGGAGACATCTCTACAAACTGCTGTAAGTCCCCTCCTTAATGTAAGTTTGACATTTTTTGAGCTCGCCATCAAATGGTTATATCTTCTTCTCCCTCGTATGAGCCCCACCTAAAGGCTAGTTGTAACCGAAATAATCCGTTCCGACGGACGGAGTAAGGAAGAAACCTATTTCTGTGATAAAATCCCTAATCATAGTTATTCATTTGTGTTAGTTACTTGGCAAATGTTGATCTGATATGCTGAAAAGTTTTATCCATCGATATGTGGATTTTTACGGAACTGTCCTTTTGAAAAAAGAAACTGCTGAATATTTATAAGGTTTAGAGTCTTCTTTTTTGAGTATCCTCTTCGATACTTCATGAACATTTTTTTCTAAATTACAAGAGGATGATGTATGCCTATGGTTAGGAGATTCAGCAATATGCGGCAAGTGCGTGTTTGTAAAGACAAACATTCCAACTATCAAGATTCAATCACGACAGTCCGGCATTAAACAGTGAGTCTTGGTTACAGTTTCATGTATATCTATCTCAAAAATATTGGCTTCACAAAATTACCTCAAGTATTTTGTAGGGGAACATATTGCTCACCCTGATGTGATCTTTTTTGATTTTTAGATATATTGAAGAAAAAATATTAGCACCTGGAGTAGCACGATTGGAGGAGTCAATTGTTTAAACAGATAGCTAACCGTTAAATCGAAGGAATCTCCGGTTACTTACAGATTTTTGTGAAGATGCAATTGCATTTAGAATGTTTTGTCTTTCAGATTCTTCCATTATCCTTAGGTTCGCAAATGACAAAGACTGATTTGAGGTTAGTAATATGCAGGTGAAAAATTGATAACACCGTTGTATCTTATCAGAATGCAAGAAATGAAATCACAGAGTATAACAGAATATCTCAAATTACATAGAGGTACCATCTTCCTACACGACCCCATTCTAAGATGGCGACTGAAGGCAAGAAAACGTTAAGACTAGCCTACAGCCTTTTTAATTTTTACTTTCTTTCATCTGTCTGCCTTTGTTCCAAAGGATCTGGCATCTGCATCATTCATCAGCGGGCGCGTGGCCAAGGTGAGGGCCCCCAAAAATATTTCTGCCTCCAGATGAAAATTGAAGCTGCATAATAATTAATGTGGTAGAATGTTTTATGCCCCCTTCCAATCACAACACTTACTCCCCCCCCCCAAAGTGTGAAGCTGTCTATGGGTCCGTTCATTAGAATAGTAACAAATGCACGTTCAGGGATATCTTCGGTGGTAATGCTTTCTTTCGTTACTGCCCGATTGCCGACACTCTATCGGATAAGTACTGAACTGTGACGACCGGTTATTTAATCTACCTTTAGCTATCAATACCAGCAATCGAGATGCCCTGTTGTAATTTACACGGATTGCCTCAGCGTGCAACCTACGTTACTACCAAATTAAAAGTGGAGGTGATTCCCGTGCATTATCCCTACATGCCGAATCCTCACGTTTCCTACATGTCTACCGTCTCTGTTAGGCAAATCTCTGTATTACACTGATTGACATTGACACAACAGCAAAATATTTTATCGGATTAGTACTTGACACTTGTCTATGTGTTTGTCTATCAAATGAATTGTTGTTTGGGGGTATCAGTAATTGCCACGGGATAACATGTGTTGATCAAGCTTGCAACAGGCAATGTTGGGCTAACGATCTCTATAAAGCATTCCTAGGGAAACGTTTCCCAGTACCTTCGTTTTCCGGAAATGTTGCGTGCAGAAGGAAGGGATAACTGAATCTTTATCTTGACGACGGAAGAATTCTAAAACTTTACTACTGGGAAATTGTATAAACGTATCTAGTCCCTCCTTTATTGGGTGAAAATTGCCTCCTTTAATTTTTCAGGGCAATTTGTAATATGATAAAAACAAAAATAAGATTTTTTAGTGGAAACGAGTGGCCAGGTAATTCTTTAGTGTTTGGCTATTATGCAAGAGGTACTATCCGATGAAATGTGTTCTTTTGTTATAGCCCTCGTGGTAGCGCCATATGTTTCCAGCATGGTGCACTAGTAGGGAGAAGAAAGCAGGTGTTTGCCATCTGAGGTACTTATTTTACATTTGAAATACGCATGCGTAAACCTGGAATACAATTTCTCATAAGAAAAGCTCAAGTTGTAGGCTTATACATTCCTCAAAAAAAAAAGAATGTTACAAAACAGTGTAGAAGAAAAATTAAACTGGGACAATTTTCCTAAATTTGTACAGAATTTCGATGGAAATTTATTGACCTTTTAAAGTAATTCTATAGAATTTGTACTTATATTTCTCAAAAGAAATTTTTACACAGACATTATATAGAATTCAAGATTTTCACAGATGTGTTTTACATATATTTCATAGGAAATTAAGATTCCAGAGAAATTTGAAAGATTGGAAAGAGAATTTATACAGATAATTCAGACATCTTTCAAAGACTTTTTAAAGAATTTCTACAGAATTCAGAATAACTTTTACTGGGAGTCTTCCTGAACAGTCCGGGAGAAACCCTCGAAGGAGGGTGCACAAAAAACCCTCCTACGAGGGTTTTTTGTGCATATGGGGGCCGCCATTATCCACAATGCATTTCACCGGCGCCATACATATACTGTGTGCGGCGCACTCAAAATCAAAAGAGGGAAAATTTTAGGTCTTAGGGGTACATGAACTTATATCAATATGTTAGCTTAACAAATTTTACGAGTCTGAAGGTTTCAAACGCATACCAGACGTTTCCATATACCGCAACAGTGTGCAATATTCGCTACCTTCAATGCATCACCAGGCAACGCACTACGCTCTAAAACCCC
>WURT03239980.1:0-26259 GCA_009936505.3 Holothuria glaberrima | reverse complement strand
GAAACAATTCTTTCCATCTGTCAATCACAAATAATACAGGGACGGGATATGCAGGTGGGGGCTATAGGGGCTCGGAATCATGGGGTTATATTAAGAAGTAGCACTTTTAAATACCAGTAAAGTATTAACCCAATAGAATGATTTTGAGACCCACAGGTGATACCACCCAGAATTGTCCATTCTTAAACGTGGTCGTGTTCACAATGGCAGATTTTGGCAGGAAGTCTTGCAAAATGCATTCTGGAAGACGGTTAAACGAGCTCCTCCTGTCATGGGTAAAACCCTCTTCATTGGATTAGCTAGAAGGGGCGCAGCCCCTATTCCCTGTATGTAAATCTAAAAAATAAATATGAAGAAGAAAAGGGTAGATAAAGAAAAGAGACAAGGGGAGAAAAGACTAAAAATGAAAATATTACATAAACTAGGGAGGCAACTGATAAGATTAAAACAATTTATCCCATAGGGATTGATTCCAATGATTGTTCTTATCGAAGGATGGCGTTATGATGTTTTCGTTGCATGGGTTCAGAACTTCAGATTTGTCCTTCAAGATGATTGTGAGGTTGATATGATAATATGAGTATGTCTAGCAAATATGTTTTTAGGCCACAAGAAATAAACCGTAGTAGTTATCTGTATGTTCTCGTTTCGCAAAAGCAAAACAAGTTAGTATTATCATCCAGTGGGGGAGACAGGCGTAGCAGGGTACGACAACCCTATGAGTTCTGATTTGAATCCCCATCGGTGTACCACTCTGACGTCTGAAGCATGGTAAAAGCAGCACTGTGCGTAATGAAAGGTTGCTACTGTATAGTATAGACCATATGCAGTGACGTCACGCGACGTCATTTTGGAGGGTAAACAATGAAGTACACTGCGTGGCCGGCGTAGATTTCCCAGGGGCGTGTAGTAGACCTGAAGCACTTATCGGACTGGTATACATATCAGGTGTCTGCATTTGTTGGTGTTACTTGCAATGTTACACGTTTCCTCCAAAGGGGGAGCCTTTTCCTGTTCTATGAGGTCATATGCATAAGGTCTATTTTCAAGGTGAGATTTCCTCCCATATTTGGCAGTTGAGATGCCAAATTTCAAGCTCTTTAAACGGCCTCATTTTAAGGTGCGATGTCCTGTAGTCTAGGAATGTCGCGATGCATTTTTTTTTCTCAGTGGCGACCCATTTATAGTTGAAGTAAAAGCGTACCCTTGGGGTGTCTAGGATAAAAGAAGTTTAAACCAAGCAGTACACATTTCAAATTTTTGGAAGGAATGATTGGTTTAGCCTAATATATTCGGTCAATGGGAATCCGTTTGCATTGTATGATCTTTAGAATGTTATTGACCTGTCACTTCAAATTTTGCGCTGAAGAAGGACACATGAGTGCCCGAAATATACGCTGTTTTATTACCGTATTTATGCTCTAATATTGTCATCTTTGTGGTGTGTTCTACTTTTTATTTTTATGTTACATGGAGCATACGTAGACTTTCTTATTGATATATATATATATATATATATACATTGTCAACATTTTAGGCTACTTATAATCAATTTTAGCTGCTGCAAAATTCCCAAGCAGAGGAGGGTACACCTCACCTATGCCTACTGGTTTAGAGTAGTGAAAAGTGGCTTTACGACATTGCCCCACTTACGATCCAATGTGCTCTACCATCACATCAACTTAACACTGATACGCAATTTATCTTTTGTCGTTATTAAACTATACACTCTAACTCTTTACTTTCAAAATGTTTTACACCTTACAAGAATTAGGCTATGACTGTTGGGTCGTTTGATAATTAGAAGGTTTGCATGGCTCTATAAGTATTTTCTGAGCCAGGCAGCAATTTTGTCTTTGGAATCCTAATTTTTTTTTTTTAAAATGAAGTCACTTAGCTACCGGTACCTAATTTTGAATTTATTCTCTTCGAGACAAATTTTAAAACAAGGCTTAACAGAAAAAGAAATTTTCTGTACCCTAAAACGGAATAACAACCTTTAAACAAGGAGTTAAATACAAATACGATTGCTGCCTCCTTTAAACAAAAGGTCAACATATTTTTAGACTTGCTTTTAATCATTTTAAGACGGTCTTAGGAGTAAGGTCCATCTTTCCAACAACGTTGGTCCCTAAATAGCTAAGTGTTCCATACCAACTTTGCACCAGCCGTCCATGGTAGAGGCGACTTTTTAATTTCTCCCCTGGGGTGGCATTGCACTCCACTAAGTTCATGAAGCCTTTGAACTTATCTTGTGGGACCCACAAACCTAGTTCTCTCAAATTGAAATGTCTTCGCCCTCTTAGTGATTTACAACATATACCACGTAGTAATTTAGGCCTGTGTTAATCACGGCACCAAAACTGTTTCCCGGAGTCTCTAAAATAATTACACTTTCACCTGGGAGGGTGATGTACACTGTTCGGAGCTGACCAGGCGCTGGACCGAGACGAGGTTTATTTTTATTCCAAAGTTTAGGGAATTATATACATTGGGTTTAGGCTGGAGACTCGTCATCATTTCACAGACAAATGTTAGTCGGTCACTGTCGTCGATGAAGGCATTTCCCTCAACAGGATTGGTCGGAACTGTTACCGATTGTCTCGTGGTCGGCTGTCGGTGGTAGTGGGGCTAGTGTGCATGATTATTGCCGTCATCATCAGAAACACATAATAGCACTTACTGTTATGTAATGACCAGCAATGCAAAGGTATGTAGTTAATAGCTTACACTTTTTGTATCTAAAACTCGGTTTAATAGCAGACCTGGTTATAAATGAGTAGCTGTAACCTAACGTCATGAGATGTGCCGTGACGTATCAACAATATATGGTGGCGCCATATAGACATGTAGTATTCATTTTAATCACTCCAGTTTCTGTAAGTTTGGAAAGTTGTTTTCACCTCAAAGACAACTCCGTGGATTGTACAAGTTTGTATGAAACGTTGGTGATTTTACTCAGTTTTCTCTCTCTACGGTCTGATCATATTTTAGAGCACCGCACAGTGGCATAGTTAATGTAAAAATAGTCAGTGGAATTGTGAAAACAAAGATAAATAAACTAGATATAGATACTTGTATTTTCTTGTTTAAACATCACAATGAGTGATGTTTGAGTAAAATGAATAAATATTAATATTTTACTTAGGAAAAGATCGAAAAGATGAAAATGTAACAAGTTCTCATGAGCTGCTTTTGAATACTTTACTATACTTTATAACATGTTCCCTTTTTCGGTCGGAGGAGGTGGGGGTAAAGCATCTGTTTGTTGGCACTGCATCTGTTTTCGTTTTCTCCTTCTTACATAATTGTTGATTGTAACGCCCTCCTGGTTCATCTTTCCTTTGAATTTCACTTACGGCCATTCATAACGTTGTTTGCCATCATAAAATAAAGGCTATAGACCTATGCATGTGACGTCGGGCCCGTAGCCAGCTTCGCATTTTTAGGGGGCAAGTGTTGTGATTGGGGGGCATAAAAGATTCCACCACATTAATTATTATGCAGTTTCAATTTTCATCTGGGGGCAGAATTATTTTGGGGGGCATTGCCCCGAAATGCCCCCGTGGCTACGGGCCCATATGACGTCACAAAACAGAAAAGTGCGCCCGATTCCTAATGAGGCAAGCACATATCCTTGCAATTTCCACCAAAAAAAAAAATGACAACTGATTTTGTACCAGTCGGATACACGCGTAGCCTACGTCGTGGGTGCACTGTGCTTCATTGTTTACCCACAAAAATGACGTCGCGTGACGTGCATACTTGTACATTTGTTTATATGTGTGCACTTTAGAGCTTTTTGCAACAAGGAGAAACAGACAGAACTGAACTAAAATTTTGTCTAACGGCGTATCAGTGGCTTATATAAATGCCTTTATTTTGTAAATATAGTAGCGCATGTACTGTGAGTTCGCTCTTTATGTTTGTGTAAGTTATAACTTAAATGTCGTGTACACGTAGAACGTGACTGGAGGTGGAAAAAAGCGACTGCTCCCCAACGATTAATTCTGCAACCATAAAGCAGATGTCATTTTAAATTTTTAATGATCCTTCTAACGAAATAGGAAGTACACCTTGTACATTGAAAGTTAATGAACTAAATATTACGTGTGTGAGGATGCAAGTGAGTGGTAGTGGGAGGTGGATTATAGTACTGTATTGTATGTTGTACTATACATATTATATATATATATAATATATATATATATATATATATCAAGAGTAAATGATGGAAATTATAATAATTATATTGTAACTCTACGCCTGCATAATTCTAAAGGCAGTTGTGTACATGACTTAGTTCCTCTCAACTTACATACAATGAAGACAATGGAGTAGGGAAAACAAAACAGTGAGCCACAACTGGAAAAAAGCCTTGGCCGGCACGACCTAAACCATTTGGTTACAAACTGAGTCGTAAAACCTTCTCTAACTAACTTACTCAACTTCATACATCTAACAGATGTTAACTACACTGTTAGAAGTCGTTTGTGTTTGTCTGTATGTGTGCGCTTCTTCATGCGTGAGTTTAGCATATCATGTCAAGGAATGTGTTACTCTAGAGAACTAAGGGAATCAGGAAAAGCAGACGGGATATCTAAGCAAGAACCGTTCCGTTCCGTCTTGTCTCACTCACCACATCCGCCATTTTGTCGTGATCTACGGTAGACAGTTTAGTGATGGAAGAGTTTTGTCATGTGTCTAGCTAATTGACCCCGTGTGTGTTATGCAAAGAATGGCTTTCAACTTGTTAGTGAAAGGCAACATTAAGTGGCTTGGTGACATGGTGTGTAGAAAGATGTGACGTCACACTGGAGGTGGTTTAAGGAGAGCAGACTGCAGCTACGAAAGTTAAAGCTACAGTTGTAGGGATCAGGCCCGTGGCCAGACAAGGTGATGATGGCTACGGGCCTGGTAGGGATGGGTCCATGGAAGGGCCAATTTGATAGGGTAGGCTATGGGATGTAGCTATACGGCCTTTTTCTGTTCCGTTGGGCAGTACCGTTACACCAAAGAGGTAGGAAAAGTGGATAGGGAATCCTCCTGAGTATCCCCTTATATTCATGCCCCCACCCTTCCACCAAACTGTCATAGCTTCACCATTGTTATTTGTATGTAATACCCGTTGTATATGGAGCACTGCAGTTGGGCCGGCGTCCTCACATGGACTTGCCCTGTTAGTTGGCAACGATATCATACGTGAGGATATATTTACTCTTTGAGATGAGAGATAAAATGAGCTAGAACTGTGGGAAACTGGGTCTTCGTGGTCACACCTAATGGGCTTAGAGAGCCCCCCCCCCCCAAAGTTCCTCCTACACAACTTTCTCCCCTAGTCGCTCCCAGTGAGAATTTCTGAGAAAAAAATGTTTACATCTTCCATATTTGAATTTCCCTTTAAATAGTGGCTCCTTTGCACGCTCATGAAAAATATTCTGGGTACGACACTCCTCTCAACGGTATGTTACCTTAAAATAGATGAGTAACGTTATCCATGCATTATAGGATTTTACAGCAGAAATGAAATATACTCGTGAAATTCTAAAAGACTCTTTATGTGCATCAACTGCTAATAAGACCGTAGACCTGTCTCACCTTTACCTGTTAATGTTGTGTTTTCAATAGCAACGATCAGCATCCGCCATATTGTAAAGTGTGCGATGTCCATGTGGGACTGCAACGTAGGCACGCAAATTGATGTCCAATTGGTCAAAGTCATTTAGTGGTATCGATTGTGCACAACATCACACCGTCACGCGGGTATATGAAAGAACACGACACGCCCGAGGATGTACCGTGTTTAACAAAAAGGAGCTTTCTTTGCATTACCTAACATGCCCGAGTGAGCAAATTATGACGTCACGTGAAATTTGTCTGGGGTTGATTTTTCTCCCTGTTCCAAGACATTTCTCTCTGCGCTGTCATTTTTGGACGCAGTCACTTTCTATTGGTGAAAATGAGGGTGATTTGCTCGAAGATAACTCTAACCCTAATTTGACCTTAGGGGAACTTTGTGTTTGGTAAAAGGCATCTTGGACTTCTGGTAAACTCACACCCCATACCGGTCGTGCAATAGTAGGGTAGTCCGCCTTCCTGAACGGGTTACATCTGATTACAGATTCAGTTCATTTATCGCGTACTCTGTACCGTAATGGCAGAATGGTATCTTAGAACCCAACCTGCCGTATTTCGTCGGCTGGTCGGCTCCGGCTTCCTCTGTAGACTAATTAAATGGTTTTTAATCTGCAGAGACGTCGGCTGCTACTGCTTTAAACTCCTGAGAGACGTGGAATGTAGGTGGTCGGGACAACAACCATCTACTTAAGACGACAGACCAATTCCCTCCGCGAATGCCGACATTTGGCGGACACATTGTCACTGCAGCACTTCTGCAAAGTGTGAAGTGAAGGAAATATATATTTGTAAACAAGTCTGACTCTTGCATAGAGGTTAACCAGCTGTACATGGAAGCGGGAGTGGGATGAGAAAGCCTGACCATGGACTGCTTGGTGTAGGAGGATGGGAGAGAACAGGAATAGTACAAACGACGAGCAGGCTGTTTCTCGATCCTCCGTGATGAAGTGATGAGGAAAATGAAAATGGTTTTAATCCTAGTCTGTCAGATAACTTTCTTTCTTCAGTTCTTTATTGATCTCGCTCAAGTGTTTTGTTGTAGGGTGGGTTAGCAGCTCAACGCGGCTTTCGGTGGGAGCAATATCGTTGTTAGTAATGACTCTCAGTTGACCATCTTAATGTATTAAAAACGTCCAGAACCTGGTTTCCTTCCCTTTTGCCCATAATGTCGTCATTTGTTGTGCAGGTAGCCTACGAAATAGGTAAAGGCAAGACCGTGCTTTATGGATTACAGTATCTACACTAACCCTGAGCCAGCCCACCACCTGAACTTCCCTTGGGTGCAGGCGCTGTTTTGAGGGGGCGTCGGGGGCTCAAGCCCCCCAAAACTCGCTCAAGCCCCCCCAAAAAAAAATTCCGAGGTTGTGTATTATCTTCATGCTATATTTGCGTGTATTGAGAAAAACAAAATTGCCCAATACATTTGTGCACATCTTGGTCCAGTGGATTTAGTTTCTCAAATGTGTCATGCAAGATAGGCATGTGATCACAATTCTTATATCCCACGTCCACGTACGTACACGGCACACCGTTGTTTTGACTGCATGTAGAACGCCAGCGACGCTTCGCCTTAGTACTGTATTACAGTACATAGGCGCAGTGCACTCCCCTACTAGCTTACAAAGCTGCATTCTTACGTTCGACGCCAGTCCCTACATGGATGAGTTTGTCAAGGGAAACTGTCGTCTGGGTCTCGAAATCACATAGGTTCATGATTTCATAACATGGAAATTTGGGTCAGATAAGTAACATCTATGATAGTATGTACATACATGTAAATCAAGTTAATGGATTAATTATCTGCTGGAAGTTAAAAACGAGTCATTTCGTCGCTTATCTTGTCAAGTTATACTGGTAGCCCTTTTAACTGAGTCAAATCTACAGGCCGGATCGTTGCTCCCATCAATGTGAACTGGTCCGGTTGCTCGTATCTCTCAGTAACGCTAGCTACATTCTTTCGAATTAAAAAATATATGCCTGTACAGTGGCGTACGCGGGGGGGGGGGCATTGGGCCATGCACCCTTACGGATGCCAATTTTTCTTTTTCAGATCCTAGAAATACGTAATTTTTTAACACAAATTTTACTTCAAAAGGTAGCATAGGCTATGTGGCACCAGATTGCATGTAAGGACACCTAATTTTTCAAACATTTTTAAAGGGGAGGGGACACCCCATCCCCTTAGACCCCTCCCCCAGGCCGGCTACCACACAACATACTGAATGCCCCCCTCCTGAGAGAAATCCTGCATACGCCACTGTGCCTGTATGTATATATATGTTATGGTACAGTTTTTATTGTCATTGTTTTCAGCGTGGCGCTGCCGATTTATATGTTTGAGAGAAAATTTTATTCTTCCGTATCAAGCCCCCCCCCCCCAAGCCCCCAAAAACCTCGGTCTAGAACCGCGCCTGCTTGGGTGGAGGTTACTGTAGATTGTTATGTATGAATCTTTTCATCGTATTTATATACTCTTTGTCACGTAAAAAGTCAGAGATATTTGTTCTCTCAGTTGCCAAAACAGGTAACTTACAGCTCCCTGAAGAGACTGCTAAAGGAAAACCGTTTCAATCGAAAATATCAACTTCTAGTGACAACCAACTTTCCACAAGTTTTCCAACAAAGTTTATCAATCATGCATCTGATTATTCTTGTTCGTAGTTCATTTTCTCACGAATATGCATACTCTAAAACTGTGCTTAATAACAGAGATTCCTTTTTTCACCGACGACGATTTACGTGATAAAATTTGTTACGGTGTTTTGTAAGCAAAATAGCTCAAAATGATGTTCAAATGGAGCTTAGATTTATCATCCTACGAAGCAAGCTTGATTGCCTAAATCGCTACTGTGCGAGATGGTCTAGACCAAGCGACTGTAGCGAGCCAGCGAAGCAACTCACGTAAACTTGACATCATTTTTATGTGTATGCAATGCTTTCATGCCGGAAGACGTATCAAATTTAATAATTTCAGTCGTCTCGATCAAGATAATTTACTTCGTCAAACATAATCCATCTTGTCGTGTTAAAATCTCAGCTTTCCCTTAGCAGCTTAGAGTGGATGTACCCTAAAAGGGCCCTTTAATTACCCAAAGTTTACCGTCTGTTGCGTTTTAAAACTCGCAAATGACTCTTGAAATAGCCGTAGACTCTTCCTTTCAAGGAACTCACGAGTCGAATATTCTTGGTAACGAATTTTCTTTCAAAGTTCATTTTTCGAGGAAAGTCATTCAAGTATTCGAATGCTTCAGGCCTGTTGCTGAATTGCTGAACAAGTTTGTTGAGTAGACTTTGAGAGTAAAGACCATTTTGCTTTATTTATTCATTTATCTTTTTTTATTTTTATTTCATTTACAATCATCTTCAAAGATAAGATTCTTAAGGGTCCTATTCGACCTCTCTAGCAACACAGAGTTGGATGAAGAGCTCGGATTTGATCCATTCGAGTAATAAATGAGTTTTCTTAGAAAAGGACCAGTTTCGTTAACTAAAACGTCTCAATTATCGAATCGAAGTTTACGTTTAGCCCGTCTTGTTTCTCAGTCGACATCTGAATGTCATCCACTTGTCCACCCCCTCTCTCTCCTTTCGTTATCCTTTTAGCCTATACTAGTTGCAATATTTGCCAGCCCTTTCAGAACAATGTAGCCTCATACCACTAATAATCTTACCATACCATACTGCCGTTCTGTACAGCGACTCTATTGTCTATTGAGATCACTGTAAGGATAAGGGTTAGGCTAGAACCTAACCCTTATCCTAACACTGACTTCAATGAAGACTTGTCGGAATACAAAGTCGTCGAAAAAGGAGATGGCGGAACATTACACCTCTATGTTCCGAAATCTCATTTTACCGTCGTCTCTATATTCCGATGAAGTTCGTTGAAGTCAATGTTAGGATTAGGGTTAGGTTCTAGCCTAACCCTTATCCTAACACTGACCTCATATAAACATTTTGGAATATAGATACGTCGGAACAAAGAGATTTCGGATCAAAAAGCAGTTCCCGCAAATGTTATTGAACAAACAAAATGGCTTACCTACATTTAGAGATATAGTACAGATAAGCTCTGCTCTCTGGTAATGATATAGTATATATGGGGACCACTTCCAAGATTTAAGTGTGCCACTGGGGAGTTACAGGGCCGTATTAAACAAAAGATACACAGGGCACCGTTTCTCGGGCCTGTTACGGCCTTCGCATGCATAGCGCCCATAAACTATGAAACAATGTTGTCCTGGAAGTGCGTTGAATTGGGCCATGAGAATGTAATATATGACCATAATGTCCGGATCGTCATCTGGCAATTCGGGAACCATGTTGCAGACATCATATACATGAAGACCGAGGATCACGTGACGGCAAATGTTGCCGCTGTCCGCCATCTTGGTATGATAAAAAGATAATGTGGCATATCGTCATAATATGCCTAATCTGTTAATATCAGTACTGAACCCTTGAACCTTTATCATACTGTGATATGACACAAACAGAGCACAGTTGGAAGCAGTGGGCTTTATTCATGGGTACCGTATGCAGTGTTGAACCAGTTCCTATTGCTCAAGCTCATATTCTGCAGTGCACATAGGAATAGGAAGAGGGGGGCTGCAGCCCCAACCAAAAAATTTCTGTGAAAATGCGGGCAATATGCTGAGAATTTTTCTACTGAAAGAAAAATAGATGTAGCTAAAGGAAATCACTAGTTTAAAAAACTTCGTTGGTAATTAAAATAAAGTTCTGATTTGGATTGCACCAGTTCCTATATATTCGGTAATTCACCAGTGCGTTTTTCAATGGTTTAACTTACATTATTATCAATGGCTTTTTTAGGGCACACCCCCTCACTGATGCCATTTTAAGTGCCCAAAATACGTTAATTTTTAACAAAAATTTTACTTTAAAGGTAGCATACTGTATGTGGCACCAGATTGCATGTAAAGATACCTAATTTTTCAAAAATTTTCAAAGGACAGGAGGACACCCCCTCCCCTTATACCACACAACATACTGCATGGCCCGGTGGGAGAAATCCTGCCTACGCCACTGATGATTATCTTTATTATTGTAAGAACTTCCTTAAAATTTACTAACTAATATGGAAGGGTAATAACACGGCAAAGTGATTGAATGTAATTGGCATGATGCTGGCATTGCGATGCAATAACCGATGCATGCCTATATGACATGTACGGCAGAATGTTGAACGTGCGGAGCGCGCGAAATTTTTGATTATATTTTTCGGGCAAGTAGTTACAGCCCTCCCCCCAAAAAAAATCAAATTGGACCCCCACTCCCATGGCAGCACACACTACTGTGTGTGATCTATACACCGACCAATCATTGAGGCTTAACACTTTGAAAGCATAATTTGAATATGCCTTCTTTTTCTTCTTTTAAATGTCAATCGAAGAGCAGTCACGGATTGTCATATTCAGTTTACTTCAAACAAATTTGTAGTTGAGGGCTGACAGGCTGATGAGTGTCAGCTTTTAAATGATTCCTATGAGAACACGTCTCGAACATCGTATAAAAAGGGCTTCACGAAGATCATGAGGGGCTTTCACTCTGAAAAATTTCTTATCTCTTAAACACTGAACGGGAACCTGGTCAAATATTTGACTAGGTTCGATTCAAAAGTGAATCACTTCTGGTCAATTTTTAACCAAGTCAATTCAAATTGTCTTCAGAGACGTTAGACAGGTAAGAACCCGACAAGCACTATACCGCATATACGGATATTGACTGCACGACCTCAATGGGAATTGCTCATCATGTAGCAGGAGACTATTGAAAGACTTCCACGAATACTTCACATCGGAAGTATTTACCAAGAACAGCATTTCACAAATATGTATGCACGAAAACTGTGTACCGGGTTTCGACAACATGGAGTGGAACCTCTTCTGTTCAATAAAACGACTCCTCAAAAGTTATTCAAAGATTTAAATCACCAGTATGCAATGCAATGTGATGTCATGGACGTAGGAGGCGGATGTGAGGGTGGCAATCCCCACCCACCCCACCCCAGCAGCAAAACTTTAGATAAAGTAATATAGAATGTCGATTTCAGGGTAGGGTCATTATATCTGCGGGACTAAAAATTCATGACATGATTGTTCGCCAATCAGGCAAACCATTGAGGGCAAACTCCCCACACCCTTTCTGTGAAATATATTTTAATAGGCCTACGCCCACGGAATCCGCTATGGGCAGACAGCCCAAGTACCATGGACAAGGTTTATAAAAACGATTAAGTTTCATCTGCCCCTTGTATGAACACATACTTCTCGAATATGGTAAACACATCACTTAACGAATGCTATAAGTTGGTATTCAGGAGATGCCGAGTAACCTTTTTGAAAAATTTCTTAGACCACCAAAGTTATTAGCATTATGAAGACTGGAAACGCTAGTGACCATGGGAGTTGCTTTCATGAATATATGTGACCCCCCCCGTCCCCTGAAAGTATGGGAGGGGGATTAATTGAGTACATGGAGTGAGCTCTAGGATTGAGGCGACGTCAAGTAATTATAATTGCTAGATAATTTAGAAAGGGGGAACTGAGGTGCAAGGGGACGATGGGGGGGGGGATAATTGATCAATAAGTGTGAGAAAACTTCACGAACGTTGATGGTTGAACACTGCGATAAAGCATTGAATCCCCCTCCTTCCAAAAAGGGCAAAAAGGGGTCTTATCCGATATATTTTGATGGCACTTATGGGCAATCAGATATGGCTTAAGTAAGAGGAATTGAGGAAACTGTTCATACACAATGACAACGGCAGTTGTCGAAACGGGACTAGTTCGTGTCTTACCCCAGTAACTTCCACTGCCACCAACTGTCCGTTACTGAGGGGCAGCGTCCGATATTCCTTCCAACTTTCTCGATGAGGCTTTTCTGGACGGGTTTTTGTTTTAGTTTTAATTTTTTTTTATATTGTCATCCAGTGGCGTCTACACTTCTGTCGTATTTATAAAGATTTATTTGGAGTTTGTGGGAGTTAATGGATTCCCTATGTCTCTTCCTTATCAGATTAAACCACGTTTACAAGACACAATGAGTAAAACGTTTAAATGTTTCATTGACCCCCTCATGATCAATACTTCAACCAATCAAAGAACTCAATTTTGATGACGCAAAGTAATGAAAGTAGCGCAATCAATGTCTCCGCAGATTCTAAAGGCTTGATGTAGCACTTATTTGACAAGTTTGCCAATTTAACGACCCGATGTCTTCCGCTTTGGAAGTTTTATTTTAGGAATAGCTTGTGTCTGCTAACGTTTGGTGGTTCCAAAAAGACTAAATACCGCATATTTAAAGCCCCTTTTCATGTATCCGTTTGTTAAAATTGCTCTTAGATTTGCAAGGATTCATTTATTTACCTTACCCGCCGACGTAACCTTTTTAAGACAGCCCAGGGGTCTTTTTAAAATTAGCTTTGACAACACTTCATCCAATTGCAATATGTGTTTATGTCATCATTTTCTCTTTCGAGGAGAATATCCACTGAAAGCCTCTCTCCTAATTGTTAGTAAGTTGCTCGACAAATGTTTCAAATATTATGAATGTAAACCCTTTCTGATGTGTGCACGCACTCTGTAACACGGAATCGTCCGTCGAAAATAAAATAAATAAGTTGAATGTTATAAAATCGTCACGAACTTGCAACGCGTGTCCGAGCGGCGCCGCCGATGACTTTACGATGTTGTGCTATATTCGTCTCGTATAACCTTGGAGTAACTTCATTCACGAGAGAAAATATTATATATTTGGTTGCAAATATGATCAGTCAAGGTAAACACGAGAAAGGCGTGAAGACGGGACGCCGATCCGGGGTATACGAGTCGGCGGCTCGTTAAAAATTGGAACGGTCTTCACGGGTTTTTCTTTATATCGTCACAGCGATCCGTTAGGGGAGACCTCCCTGTCAGAACGGTCTAGTGGGATTCAGGCGACGAAGGGGGATTCGTCTTGGGTAGACGTACATTTATCCTAAATAAATGGACGTGGAAGAATGCTAATGAAGCATTGGGCGTGATAGTATTCTATTATAATTCCCGTTTATTCCGGGAAAAAATTACAAGTGAATTAGGTCGATCGTTCAGTGTTGATGATATTTCTTTGACAAAGTATAGAGTTAGAGAAAAGACATGAAGAGGAGTCTCAGGTAATTAAGTTTTAAATAGTAATTACCAGTACTATTAATATCGTAAAAAAATTTCTCTCACAAATGAATTAGGTCGGTCGTTCAATGCTGATATTCTTTTAAAAACTAAGAGTTAAAAATTAATATTAAACTTAGGGAGTTGAAAGATAAATTGTATCTAGAAGAGTCTCGGATGGGAGATTTACTTTTGACTGTAACTATGGTTCTATATAAATATATATATATATATATATAATCGCTTTGTCTATTCATGCTTAAAACTTTTAAAAAAGTAAATTAAGCAACTTTCTTTGACAACAAATTACCATCTTTAATCTCCTCCGAATACAGTGCAGCAGCAACATATTCTGATTTTATATTTTTACAGTTTTTCTTGTGATAGAAATGGGCAACTGCGTGACACAACTTGAGCTGGTATTAGGAAGGAAGGGGTATACTGGGTCATATTTTAATGCCGTAAAGTAATCTTGGCAGGTGGTATGAATATGCAGACTACTTTTCTCTAATGTAGCCTTCATGTCAACATTGTGAATGCATTCGTGTAGTACAGGCACATGAATAATAAACGTCCGTTGAGGCAGGCAAGCGCTGGTTTTGAACTGGATGTCGGAATTAATGCCGAGTACGCGACTTAGGAAAAGGGCGAATATTAAAGGAGGGTGTCAGCCCCTACGGCAGGTCGGACAAACACCAGTGACTCTCACCTCATCGTTTTTCTAAAGGGGAAGCCTTGGCAGGACTATATACCAGTCCACTTTACCCTGGTACGAACCAGATTTGATTCCAGTGAACCCCTTCCGGGCCAAGTCAAAGTGCGGTATCCACCGAGTCAGACACACCTCCGATTCCAGTGGTCCAATTCCGCACCATGATTGGGAGTTTAGCACTATTTTGTTTGCAAGTGTAGCATATCATGTTACGTGCCCTATTTACATGCACAACATGTTTTGAGATCCTTCTAAAGTATCAACTCCATAGTCTGATAGACTCATTAATTTAATTTCTTGTATATAGGCGGCGATCCCGGAGGCAGGGGGATATGTCCCCCAATATTTGAGAAATCGCCCATTGACTTTGATTTTGCACACAGACAATTATTTGAAAATGGGTTCATCCCCCCCCCCCCACATATTGAGAATAAATCGCCGCCATGTTCTTGTATGTGTCCATTCATCCATTACACTGACAACCATGGAGCCTTGAAGCTTCAATTTTCGTATTTTTCTTTACTCAACCTGGCAACTTTGGTACTAGTCCGGTTCCAGTAACAGCCATTTCAGGCATATTCCGATTCCGGAACCTCCCATTCAGAATCAATTACGAGCCCAGTAAAATCAAACTCGAGCCCAGAACTGAGTCCGTGTTCTGATTCGGCAGTTAAACCCGGTGGGTAGAGGTCACTCGATTGTGACCTTTGCAAACACTGACTACACTGTAAAATCAAAAGAGCGAAATTCACTCCAACCATTGATAGTAAGAGTGAATCTCTCACCAAGCAGAGTAACAATTCACTCCAAAAGGAGCGATATTTCATTCCAAGTGCGTGAAGAGTCACTCTCTTTGAATGAATTGTCACTCTCCTTGTGGTGAAATTCACTCTTATAAGGAGTGGTCACTGGACACACTCTTTTTGGAGTGAATCTCGCGCGTTTGTTTTTAAAGTGTAGTGTGAGTGTTGTCATGGACAATGGTATAACATTTTTCACACTTCTGCGTGCACCCACCGGCAGTAACATTAGCGCACAGTGCTTCAAGTCGAGCCCACTTCTCTTATAAGAGGTTCCTCTGTATATCCAGAATTTTGCTGTTTTGGTGTGTTAGTGTTCGTTCTATATCAATTAGCCTTTTTGTGCAGTCAAACAATAGGTAGCCCATAAAGCCTATCACTATTTAGTGTGGAAATGACAGAGCAGCGGTAGCGAATTCCAGCTAAATTCAGCGCTCTTCGGAAGCCTTAAAAACCGTAGTTTTGCGCTTTTAAAAGCAATGCGGTCAAAAGCGGCAAGATGAAGCAGAATCTGGTCAAATTTTTGGCTAAATTAGCTTCGAACTTATTGTATTTGGTTCAAGAAAGAAATGTCTAATTCATTTAGTATAACATTTTACATTAACACGGTAGACGGCATCTGCATGACAAAATTTGCACCGAAAAATTTCCATCTTGCTATATAGTGTAGTCACGTATGTGTATATGGAATAATCCTATGTAGCAGATGCCGTCCAACGTGAAAATAAATTTATCTGTGACGTCATCTACACGTACTCTTTACAAACCAGTGTATGTTACCGTTGAGCTTGCCACCGTACCTACGTTCCTGGCTGTGCTTCCAGAGAAATACCCACTGCACATGCCCTGCGACGGCTATAATAACACTATAAGCTTATCATATATAGATGATGACAGCCACCCTGGCGGAACATATACAATGAAAAAGTTGTGACGTCACATGAATAACCATTACATAAGACAATAACAATATAGCTGCAGTATCTTTCACCTCTTATAACGACCTATAATCTGACGGGGACCAACTCTTTTACGTTATATTTTACAACCCCGTTTGCCGTGAAAGCAGAATACAAAATCCTCCAGTAATTGAAAATCAAATCAAGCTCGGAAGACTAGACTGATCAAACGCCCCTGGCCTTACGACTTCACTCCCTGGACTAGCATTTTCATTCATAAACAAAATTGATTTTCTTTTTTTAATTAATTATGTTTTTCCTGCTTTTTCGTTTGTCAATCGTACCAGACGACCGAAAAAGAGCCCCAAGGTCCTAACAAATTCCATATACCAGGGCTGTTGATGTGTTTTTCTCGAATATTGTCTCCAGTTCTTTGCCGACATGGGAACAAGTGAAGAGAAAATTCCATAAACGATAAATAAATTTACACTTGGCTCGAGCCTGCGCAGCGGGTCTCTGTTGCTTGTATCACGTAGGGTTGTTGCTTCAGTTTTTTCCGTAATGATGAACAAACTAGAATCTCCGTCCGCTCCGTCAGCCAATTTGGCTCATGAGATAGAAAATAACGTAGTCTTTTAAGGTTTCATTAAGAGTGGTGACGTCAGAAAATTTGAAATTTCTTGGGTTATTTGTTTAATACTACCGATTTTTCCTCTTTTGTTAGTCAAAGGTGATGCATGCCACTAGCAATGAACTTGAAATCTCAGAATTTTTAAAAATTAATTTAAACTTTGTGGTCTTTTTTTTTGTTGTTTTTTGTTTTGTTTTAGCGTTAATTTGCTTTGTTCCTTTGTTAATTCTACAGTCAAGTCTATAAAAAGTTGTGGCTGTTTGCTAGTTTGCTACAAAGAAGATTTTATGCAAGGGATAAATATGTTGTCAGGATGTCAGGAAAATTTAGAAGATTGTGTAATTTTGATTTGAAATTCACAAGTGACATAATATGTGACGTAAATGTTATTTTTTGTGAATTTATCTTCTTCTACTTAGAACTTCTTCCCTCTCCTTTTCGATTTCATGATTGTGTTTCATATGACCAAAAGTAATTTTTCTTTTCTTTGTTAGACTTTTTTTTCTTTTTCTTTTTTTTTTCTTTTTTTTTTGTTTTTTGCTGTTGCCAGCTACAAGTTACTTTAGCTGTGATTATGGAAATAAATAGGAAAAAAACTTTCTCCTTATATGTAGGCATTAAATTAAAATTTTTGAAATATTTTTCGATAAAAACTGTGTAAACATTGATGATCTGCAGGGCACAGAGTGGGGAGGTATCGGCTTTCATGAACATATGGTATGAACGATTATGAAACATCGATTCAGGGAGTACGGAAGTTAAAGATTACATACCATTTCAACGTCAACAAGGGGCATAGTCAAAAGGAATGGGAGAGGGCGTTTGATGTGTTTAGAGTAAACGTGTAAACGTGGTTGAGGGGTGACTTCCAGATGCGTCGGTGTATTCAGAAACGCACATGAGAGCCGAGCGGTCCGCCTGTAATACCAGAGTTGAAGATACCATGCCATAACTACAAAAAATCACTAAAAAATGAGAACTCCTTTACAAAAAACAATTCACTCTAAAAACACTTGTGTCACGAGGGAACGGAACCAACACTTTGGGTCAAATTTTAACCCAATTTGGGTCAAATGAAGTTTTATGTGGGTCATTATTTGACTGAATAATTTAAGTCGGTTCCTTCCTGACCCACATTTGGGTCAAATTGACCTAACTCTTTTTACAGTGAAAGCTTTGCCAAATAAAGTACATTTTTGTGTAAGAAAACAAATTCTGAAATGGAAGTAGGTGTCATCCCCTTCACCAAAAAACCTTGCCCCAGAATACGTAAACATCACTTAAAAAAACATTCTTCAACAAAGGATCAGTTCAAAGCCTTGCCAAAGATAGCTGCATTCTGAATGTAAATCACATATTATATATGAACAAAAAATGACAGATTCTAATAGGAGGGGGCACACCTTCTTCCATCCCTCCGGTAGTGGGAGGAGAAGGGAAAATCTCACTTAGATACCAACTTACCTAGTATGTGATATTGTTACTATACCTTCACGTGTTGAAAATACGGCTTCAAATAATTTTTACAGTGCCTAAAAGAAGTTGCTAATTTTTTACTCTTTTATCTTGTTCCACGTAGTGATATTATGTAAAGACTTTGCAGCACCATAGACATTTGAAAATAAGAAAGGGTCAGAGGGATCCATCCGTAAATAGTATTTGACAGATAAGCAGGACGGTTATTTTAAACATGGAAAACACCCTATTAATTGTATTATAGTTATCGACCGAGCTTTAAATAGGTATGACCCATTTAAAGTGCAACAGAGCTTTTCATTAAAAACTGGTTGCAAGTGATGAAAGGAGATGAACGGTTTAGTGTACGTAAATTACAAAAAAATCGATGACGCGGTGTGTGACGTCACAGACGTGAGAATAAACTTTTGGGGTCAATGATGGTAAATGGGTCTTTATAGAGTATCAAAAACTGTATGGTTCAATTTCGTAGCAATATTTTGTTAACTTTGCATGCACTTAGCTGACAATAAAAGCCAAATTACGAAACATTTGGAGTGGTGGTTAACCTTCAGGTAATTACGTAATTTTTCATAGATGATGGGAAGGTTTTATAAAGTTATTACTAATTACCTTCGTTGCTAAAGCTACCAAAAGGAGCAACACCATTGGTTGCTCACCGCAACATTTTTGAAAAAAATTGCATTGGGAATAGAGGAAATAGGTAATATAAGTAAGACTTGTTTCCACGTAGACTGAGAAAAATGCTTACATGGGTCAAGGAGCTGTGAGACCCTGCATAGGTGATAAGGACTCCTTTCATTTGAAGGGCGCTGAGCACGTTTACCAGAAATTTTAGTGATTATCATTTTGTGAGTTTATCCATTTGTCAAAATCGTTAAAATATCGCAAATTTATCTGAAAAAGAGCCTTTATGCTGTCAAAGTGAGGACTGGTTACCCCCGATTCGCCCTCATGCCTTTAACTACTCAATTCAATCTTTGTCCTCTTCCCCCAAAACTTAAAATGGATTTTAAAGCACATCGTCGTTGCTTCCATGGCACATTACAAATTGAAAAAATGAATTTTGTTTTTCAATTCTTTAAAAAAATAAAGCACATAAAATAGACAAAACAGGATCTAGTTTAACACTTAACTCCCCTTGACCTTAGAACCAGGGAGCTGCAAGTTAGATTGGCAGCTCCCTGTTATAACTAAGATTATGTACTAGACGAAATAGCTAATGCTTGTCGCAGATTGATGTCTCTCAGGCCCCTAGCCAGACAAGGTACTGAAGGGGGCGAAATGGCTTGAATGGGGCGAAAAATTTTTTCAGGGGCAGAATTTAAAAATGTATTAAGTCAATAGCAACTTGAAACTCTCTAGTGGGAGACCCCCGCCCCCTTGGCCACGGGCCTGCTATGCAACACACTCTTTGTCCTGAAACTACATGTCAAATGAGATCACAAACAAAACTGAAATTTGTAGAATTTAACGTGGAAATTATGTGTAAACACTACCGTACTTCTTTAAAACCACTAAATTAGCTATTTATTTTCTCCTGTCTATGACTCAAACAGAGAAAATGTTCCGAAGTCAAATAAGGTGGAAGAAACATTATGGTGTTATTTCTTGAAGACCGGAGTGTTCCAGTAAATATAGGTTGATATGTAAAATGTAGGCCCTAGGTTATAGCTTGCTTGCTAAATACTGCAAACGAATTTTGGCATCTAAAACACTAGGGCCGTCGAAAACAGGGGGTGAGAGCTGCAATTCCCCCCCCCCCCAATTACTTCTCAGTTTGAAGTGTGGTCTCAAAACGTCCAAAAACCACCTTTAAATATATCAGAAGTCGGAATTTTTCTGACCCCACCCCTCCTTCCCCACCCTCCAGAGCCTAAGGAACGTTACAACGGCACTGGGCAAGTTTTACGATGTATCAAACTATTAACTTTGGTGTTGCTCTTTACGTCACTGATCTTTGCAAGGTTTGTAACATTGTAAGTTTAAGGTGTCATCATGCACTCTGGGCAGCATATAACATTTTCTACAATGATGTCATCACAAGCCAAAGACTGGTCTGCAAACTCGGTCTCCTTCAAACATCCTCGTAGTTCCTCCCCCACCCCCTACTTGATATTACAGATAAGCAATATTTTTGCTCCAAGAATTTAAACTATTAATTCAAAAACATGACTAAGTTCAAAAATTTAGGTAAGATTTGGCTTGAGGAATATCAAGGATTGTTTTACATATTCTGAGGTCAAAACTACGAAAAATATATAGAAGGCCTTTGCCAAAATGTGCATCACATAATTGGAATCCAAGAATTTGATTGGTCGTTATGAACTTTCTGTGCTGTAGAAAAAGACGCCTCCTAAAAAGCATGCATCTTACTATTTTCAGGTCATCATCGGAGATAACACCGATACCGTTCTGTAGACTCATAGTACCATACCTATAGAAGGCAGGAGGCGTGTGGACAAGGAGAGGCCAGGCGGCGGTGCCCCCTTTAAATATCTTGGCGCCCTTCAAAATTAAAAATTACAAATTGCTTGGATACATTTTAGCATATATCCTTTCCGCTAACTCCCCTTCCCTCCCCCTTCCCCCGCTGAAGCTATCGCGCTTACCTTCAGACCCTGTGTGGCTCAGGGTTGGCCTGCACGGCAAGACAGAAGCTAGTTTGCTCACATCTCGCTATAACCGCATAAGGCAACCTCCCATTATGTGGTCGACAGTCCAACCAGCTGTGCAGGCTAGTGACACCTTGTATTCGAACAAGACCGGGTATAATGGTAGCCTACGTATCACTTACGTCCATTTCCCGGTGTTGAGATTTGTGAAGCGTAACAGAACCAAACGGCCTTCCAAAGGGCTACGTGACACCTTGCAGTATACCACGCTGAATTTAGTAAAGTCTTTTCATACAGAAGTTTTGATTACTCTGTTTACAACACAGTTAACACCTCCTGGCCTGTTACTATGGATCTGCTTAGGCTGACGTCACAATGCGACTTCTAACACGAAACAAACACATTAAAATGTTCATTCATTTTCAACGCCAAAGTACATGTCAAGTGCAGAGTCGTATACTCAAAATTCGCATTTGTTAAAGCCAGATAAGTTGCAACCTCTTGACCGTAATGTTAACTGTGCTTTACTTTTGCATACGTACACGTAAGGTCTTGCACTTCAGTCACTTTGTTCTAAAATTTGAATACCATACCGTATTGCACTAAGTGCAATTTTCTTTATCATGTAATGTGCATTAAAGGGGCTCATTCAGTTGATACAATTATTTTTGTTACAAGTTTGAAGAATATCATTGCATAACGATGCTTCTAATTAGCCTCATTACTCATGTTACAGTTCCTATACTAGTTACAAAAAATGTAAGATATGGTAGTTTTTGTGAACAGGGGTTGCATATGATTACTGTCTAATGGTAAAAAGTGTCTGCATGGTCACGAATTTGTAATAAATGATTTTAATCATGAGTTACCCTATCATTGCCACTTTAGTTGTGAGTCAGATATGCAGAATTTCTTAGTTTGATCTTTTACCATCAAGATGTGAGTAAATCTCAACAGGTGTGAAAAAAATCATGCCCTTTGTGGACCAACTCAATAAGCCCCTTTACGCTTTATTAAGAGATCAATACTTGTCATTTTACTTTGTAGTGATTCACAAAAGAGCACTGGACTACTTCCCGGAGAAGGGGTGAGGGGTACAGCACCTTTGCCAGAAAGTTCAATGCGCGTGTGCCCGAAACAGCGTAAAATTTGCCCGGGAATAGCAAATGTTCTGCCCGAATGAGGGGGTATGAATTCCCTACTCACCCCACTTCACGCATCGTGTGTCTATGGTGATTCACTTAGCCTTCCAGTGGCATATAGCAAAATACTGGTATTTAGGGGTAGCAAGTGTGGGGAAGGGTCCACATTTTTTATTTGGAGAAATATGAAGAAGACTTCTTAGAGGGGGCAATGTTCTGTATCCGCCACTGGCTACGGCTATTTAAACTTCTAAAGCTTGTATTGCTACAGTAACTGCACTAGGCTCACACATCATTTGTTGCTAGCGTTATACCTGGACATGGGAGATCTTACGAGTGGGTAAGAGTTGCTGCGAGTTGACAATGCGTTTTACCGTCAAATCTCACATACTTGAAATTAAAATGGGCTCGTGATTAGGAGTGGTAAGGCAAGTTGCTATCAAGCTATAACGAGTAGTTATTACGAGCTGTATCGAGCTTTTTACGAGCCCCATATGAGCGAGGTACGAGCTTCAACACTGATGGGAATTTTTGGACATGCAAAAAATTTCTGAGTTCGCAAGATAATTACCTGACTACTGCGAAGTCTTAATTGAGGCTGTTATTAGCTTTTACCAGTTCCAGGGAGTTGTTGAGATGGGTTGTATACACTCGCATGCATCAATTCGCAAATGTGTGAGGATAGCTTTAAAGGGAAATATTGCGTTTAAAATTTACAACATGACATATAACGAAAAACCTATAATCATTATTAAACCGTTCAGTCTCACCAAGGCTAGCAACAGCTTCCATCTCCTCAAAATATTATGCATTACAAGAGAAACGGATTTTGCATCATTTGGATTTTTGAAAGTTTGGATGAACAAATTATCTTTGTGCAACAAATAGCCAAATTTCGACCTGTGGGATCCTCAGCCTATTTCTTGAAAAGAAAGCTACCGTACTGCCTCACTTTGAATTGTCTTTCATTCCGTACCTGTTAATATTGATGCCAAAAAATATGAAAAATTTCTGTAAAACAAACGTAATATTTCCCTATGAACATTGAATACTTTTAAACATCTCATCTTCTCAAGATAACTATCATAAATCTGCTTAGATCAGTAAAAAAAATTACGGCAAATGTTTTGAGATGGTACAAAAACTGGGACTATGCGGTTGAACAAAATTCATTGCTCGAAACATCAGTTCATTTTTTCAAATTCTCTTTTTTTTCATAGCAAGGATATTTCATGATGTCCCCAACCATGCATACTTAATATTAAGGTAAACCGTACATTTATTCTGCATAATGTTTACTCTCGTCGCTCAGTTATATAGAAAAAATTATCACATGATCAGAAAAAAACCATTTATAAATTAGGAGACCAGGATATAAGATTTCACCATGGGGTCGATTTCTGTTCCCCTGTAGTCGGTAGATAAAATATTTCGTAAAGGAATTATTAGTTTCCCGGGAAGGGGATAGACTTTTAACATCCTGCTTTTAGGCGTCCTGTAGAATAAATGACAAGTGATCGATAACGTGTGTACCTCTCGATAAATGGAGGATTTGGATAAAACAAACAGTCGTTTCAATTTGTAACCGCTATTGCCTTGATTGACAGTATCTCCGCAAACACAATTAGGCTATCCTTCTAGGCGACGGATGTTTTCTTATCTATGAAACGATACGCGTAGGCCTGTTTGGTGCTCGTCACAAATATGAACGATAATAGAATAATTCCAAGCAAGAGAAATGGGAATTCTGATTTTTTAAAAGGTGGAATCGGAGATAATACTTGTTTCCGGCATAATTTTAACAATTTTGGAGAAAGAAAACGCTTTTCCATGTTGCTTTAAAGATTGCAGTAAATTTGAGAAGGAAGTTAGGAAATTTAACCGAAAACCTTTAAAGACAAACAGTCGTCACCCCCCAAGTACTTTACACAGTTATGGGAGGAGCTCAGTTGGGAGAACTGAAACCATCTGGGATGAAGAGAATTGCCCTTTAAGGAATTTGTTTGTTTCTTTTGGAACTAGGACAATTCAGAGGATGTGCATACAACGACACAGATATGTGGGACAGAGGGGGTCAGCTGGTGGAGGTAGGGGTGAAGGAGAAATAACTCTCCCTAGAATTGAAACAAAAAAAAAACAGACGATGCTAAGATACATCGTAAATCTTGTAATGGTTTTGACATGTCATGAGGTATCAAGCAATACAACTGTACAAGGAATAACAGAATCAAATCAAATTCCAGAACGCTTCTTTACGTATAAACATACAAACGTGTTTGCGGTATGGTGTATAAGTTACTTCGATGTGTTTAATATGGTTATAATTCTATTGCTTATTTTTAGGGCGTAGACTTCTTTTCTTGTACAATCAATAAATTTTGATGTGTAGTTGCCATGGCAGTACTGAGATGGTATAGGTTAATCTACACTCTGTTCTTCTGTTCTTGTTAACTGCTTTAACGAAAGTAAATAAAAGAAAAGAAAGAAGTGAACACGTAATCACGCAGCTGCACCCCATCTGCTTAAAACGTTCTTAACTCCGAAATTAAAAAGCAATATGTCAGGGGTGACGCCAGGTGGGTGTAAGGGACTCGGGGGCGTCGGGAAATTTCTGGTTTCTTCGGGGAACTTTACTGTGTAAGATAAAGTATGTAAACCCCGACTGTTACCATTTGTCCGGGTTACTTGACTGTGCTCCCAGGACATTAGAATTTCCAATGGAAACCCCAAAGGTCCTTCAATTAAACCTTAATTCTTCTAATTTCGCTCACTAAAAACCCAAATATTCTTTAATTCCCCAATTTTTTCATTCAAAACCAGATTTTAAGGCGGAGAAGTGCCCCAAATATTTTTCATTTTCCCCCTTCTGAAATTCGTCGGCTTTGTCGGGAATTCGTGTTACTGGCCCTCGTAGGGAAGCTAACCCCCTTGTGCTAAATCCTAGTAACACCCCTGTTATATGCAAGAGGCAAGGGCGAAGCAGAACCTTTAAGGGCCCACGTAGGGGGAGCAGTGAGGGGAACCCAATTGCATAAACCTTCGCTATACCCCTATAGCTAATTTATAACAATATATGTTATTATGTAAGAGCCAAGTACGCTTTAAATTAAGCATTATAGTCGGGCCCAAAACAAAACAGTTCTAAAGCCTAGGGATCCTTGGACATCGTGCACTCTGTCCGCCTGCTACGTCCCTGGTACTGAGGTTCACAAACAGCACTCATGGAACAGAAGCATCATCTTAATACTTTGTTTCATTGTTGATGTTGAATTATTTGTATTGTTCAAAGGTTTGTACATATTTGCAATGGCCCGGACCATTTCATGTCAAGCCTTGAATTGGATGTTCTTTCCTTTTTGTTTCTTCATAATGTTGATGTCACTGCATTGAATAGGCTATTTCATACCTTTATTTGCTGTACCATAAGTATGGAACAGTTTTATATTATATCTACACGGGAAAACATCTAAACATTCCAAAGGTATCAAATTTCAAGGACAAACAAGGTATCCAATTATAAAGAATAACAAAAGGAATATTAGGCAATTTGCCCACTTGGGATCACGTTCTGTGACCTTGGGGAAACCTGGAGGCATTTCTTATTAAAAGTAACCAAGCTTTAGGAAGAGATACCTTGAGTTAGGAATGGAAATTTGGTATATGTTTTGGATGACGTGTAATTAAAAAAATTGCGTCTTTCATATAAGACCCCTACAAAATGCCACCAAACAATGCCCTTTTTCATTTGTCAAGTACCCCACGCTTCACGCTTGGTTTCAAAACCTTCCCATTAAGGTAGCGCACCACTAATTATTTCCCCATTGACTTACACACTAATTTTGGTCCATTTCGTGGCCTCTGGACCCTTGCAGAAGTTTTCAACGGGCCCAAGCTACCCCTCATATAAAAGCTCACGAGTAGGCCTTTCCTAATTTCAAATTTGTGTATCATGACCATTGAAATTTTGAGCCAGAAGGGCTTGTATAACAGAGTGGTGGTTCCTGCTTTTTTTTACTCATTCAAAAACCATTTTGCATAGCGGAAGGATATATTGCAAATAGTGCCTGCAATACCTCCAATTTTCTTTATTTTGCAAGAGGAATACTTCAATTCCTCTCCTACCAGATACACATCTCAAACTGAACACATCACTTCAGTAACATGGTCTAAACTGTCCCC
>WURT03239870.1:5582-20496 GCA_009936505.3 Holothuria glaberrima | reverse complement strand
ATAGATGGATAAGTTGTTTCCAAAGTTAACTTCCTGACAATGTGGAGAAAATGAGTTTGTACAGATATATACATTAAAGTGCATACTGACAAACGCACAAATAGACAGACGGATGGAACAGTACGGGTAAACTAGGCAGAAAGAAGGAAAGAATTAGGCAAACGGATAGAGTGGCATATAAACACAAACTACAGTCAGACAGACAGACAGACAGACAGACAGACAGACGGACGGACATGCAAGCAGACAGACAGATTGAGGGACAAACAGACAGACAGACACACAGGCAGACAGACAGACAGACAAACAGGCTGGTAGACAGACGGGTACACAGAGGATTTAAACTCAACTTTAGCAGATGGCTGTTAATAAATGGGATCCTGATCTAGTCTTCGGAAGATTAGCGACAGTACGGTAAGTCCTCGTGTCCTAAGAAGAGGATGCAAGAATGGTTTGACTGTGGAGCTCATGGAATGTGTCTTTGCGATAATTGCAAATGACAAAAACGTACTGTCGGAAGTATCGTCACAGGGAGGCAGTCACGCAGGTTATCTGGTGTTGCAAAGACCTTTTTTTACAGAATTCCTAGTATTACTGCTACTCATCCATAAAGGTTGTTTTGGCTCACTTAGTGTGATGGTTGCTATGAAGTCTTCCGTAAGTGGGACGTGAAAACGGCACTTTACGCATGGCAGACCATTAAGCCACTTACACATGACCATGAATTTCGCAGATATGTTGCATTATGATCATAGTTTTACTAGAGCATGACCGTATAGATTTCAAGAGTGCTTTGATACGTATGTAAGATTAGTTTCAGAAAAAAAAAATATTAAAAATTCCACTGGTGTAAAACAACCTATTAGATTTAGAGACAAAAGGTGCATCTAATTCCTAACTTTTTGAAAACTTTCCGGTTGAAATCCCCCCCCCCCCCCCCACACACCTGTTCGACAGCTCACAAAGCCGTCAAATTAATTTGAGATAACTGTCACGGGGGAAAGGTCTTATAGGAGCCTAGATCTGATGAAATGTTGCAGCATTCGTGGAAATTTATGTTCAACTATTAAATTTTTACACTAAATTTAACTCATATACAAACTAACAACAAGATGGCATTTTTGCTGTCGATATAGCAGTGCCCCTGACCACCAAAGTGCCTTTGGAGGATTACTTCATTGACTCCCAGCCTGCTCTGCGGGATTTGCCAGTGCGATCTCTCTTCTCATCGGTCATACCTGTATACGAACCGATGTTCTCATTAAAGGCGCTAATGACCACAGCTTGTTTCGTGATCATCAAATTCTGTTGAAAGAGTTAATGCTAAGCCAATTTCACAGTACTTCCTTGAATTGTAAAAACCATAAGACCCGTGGAACCCGCCGCGTAAGACATACTAGGCCTACTTTTGCGCATGACATTCGCTTCATGCTTGACAACTTTAACTAAGACAGCATTTACGCCCTGTTTAATACGTTAATACATCCTACGTCGAGTACTTTAAACATCTTTCAAGATATTTAGGACCGAAGTGATTTTATTTTTCAAATTGATATAATGATCGAGCAGTTTTGTGTATTGAGAGATATAGGCTAGTTCACGTATGTCAGATCTCACACAGTGATATATTTTAAAGCTCTGAAGTTAAAAGATTGTTAACTCTTTTAAGATGTGTAACGTATTATTTTTAAATTTTAACCCAATTGATCGCACTTTTTGAAATTATTAGCAGTGTGACTGCATGTATAAATAAAATTGATATCAGGGATTCCTCAATACACCTAGTCGTTTACATTTTTTGTTGGATCATCATGTCAAGCACGGACAAAAGCGGGAAAGGAACGACGGGGACGTGACCCACTTATTTGAACTAGCAAAGAGTTCCTTGGGTAGGCAAAGCAATTATGTGCAAATCTCCCTCATCCCCTATTTTGTCTCCCTTCTGGATCCATTTTTTAAAAGTTCCCATAACTTCTTTACTACGTGGGGCTTCTCGCCGATTTCTATTTTTAGACGTTTAACCTCGGTGACTTTAATTGATTCTCCCTAGCCCAAAGGTCATAAGAAGCCCTATAACTTTGTAAAAAAGTGACTCTGCACATCTATTTGATTGTTAAGGATGTTTGAAATCATTCTGTGATGTCAGGTAGGCCTATAAGCAGATAGTGACTTATAGTGTCGTCAATTTAATTGTTGACAATTTTCCATTAAGTTTCCCCGGCATACCGACTCCACAATGCGTGGGAAGGTCGACTCATTGTATGTGAAACGCACAGCTTTAGTAACCAACCTTAGATAAGGGAGTTGCAACTCCCTGCTGCTTAGATTCGTTTTGGGTTGAGTTGGTGGAAACCCGAGCTCAAATTGTCCTTGGGCTAGTCATGCTTAAGACCGCAGTATTAGTTCTACACTACCACTACCACGGGTCCACGGGAACTACAAAGATATCATAAGCATAGATACCAAACTCTTGTACCTACACTGTTACGAAAAGTGACTCCTCGTAGAGACGCAAATAACGGGGTGGAAGTGTGGATTTGACACACGGGCTTATCTATTCAGTGATGTGAGTATATTAATAGGCACACATTACAGAAAACTATCATTTCTTACAATATCGTGGCTGACGGTGAGCGTTGCATACGCGCAGATTCCGCAGAAAACAATTCTCTGTGCTTTTTATACGGAATACTTGACGCACACTTCTGCGTGCTCGGAAAAAGAACGCGCTATAGTTGCTTTCCCGTTGTGAGCGCGTGAGAAATTGAACGCACATATAAACGTGTGTCACTTGAAGATACCATAGACACTGGCCAATGAATGTCCATGAACTTGCAAACCCAGTCATTGTTCATATTCAAGTGTACATATGTAGAAAGCTGTCATGAAGAAATAATTAATTCTTAAGAGGAATTTATTGAGGAGTGGTACTTCTTGAATTAACCATATTCCGAAATAGCAAGTATTAATACTTTTGTATGACATTCATTTGCCTCTTTGTTTTGAAAACGACTGAGCAGTGATCAGCACTTTCGCCCCGATGTTCCGGCCTACATGAGGAGTCACTGCGATATTTTAAATTTGGAATCTACTATCTTTGGGGAACTACTGAAAAGACGTACTCCACTGGTCTTCAAATTTCTGTTCGATACGGAACAAAATACTCGTGTATGTCTGTGCAGTTTCTAAAATGCATCATGTCTGAATCGTTTCTTGTCTTTCATAGATTTGAAAAAGTGAATCCTGTAGAATACAAAGTTTTACAAATTCAACTTTTTCAGCCCCCCCCCCCTCCACACCAATCGAAAATACCTTCCGACGGCACTGACGAAAGATTTAATCTGGCCCAAGAAGAAAACAGGTCGAAAAAGTTGAATTTGTAAAACTTTGTATTCTACAGGATTCACTTTTTCAAATCTATGAAAGACAAGAAACGATGCAGACATGATGCATTTTAGAAACTTGGGTCTTATGTTTAAATTTGTTATCACCAATGGCGTCACAAGGTTTGTTTGGGGGTCAAGTGACTCGACGTGCACCTCCAGGCTACCTGTCTGCTCGAACATCCCCTTTGGGAATTCATATTTAAGGCGGCCAGCTGGTGGTGTCATTCTTTTAACAAGAGAACATGCCCGCATCATACCGTTCAATTTAGGTGCTCTTGCCATCACGAATTAACAGTTCACCGAAGGGGGGGGGGGCGAAAGGTACACAAGCTTTCATTTTCCTTTGTTTTCCTATCTTTTTCACTATTTTTCTTTTTTCGTCTGCCTTCACCTTATGCCCCTTGGCCCGTGTGGGGAGAGGCAGGCTGCCCATCCCCGCCCCTCGTTTATAACACCACTGGTTATCACCATGACAACATCTGGGTTACACGTTTCTTCCCACCAGCATCCTAACCAGCTGCTCCATGGCTACAGGTCAATAACATCACATATCTAAGACTCAGGAAAAATTGAGAACTCAAGGTCGAAACCGACATCTTGGAGCAACTTCCCCACGCTTTAACCACATATCATAAAATACCAAACATATAAAATATTTCACTTGAAATGTTTCTCTCTATTTCTTCATGTACTGAGTTTAAGGTTGACTAGCACATATGCTTATTTACAGCTGTATTTAGCGAGCCACTGAAAAAGGAATTAAAAAAAAACAGGCAAATTTGACAATTTACAATAAATAAAGATGCCAGATTTTAGTGTGTTAGGTCATAGCCCACATCTAAACCAGCACATCCAACATCCTGCAAAATGAATAAACCAATGCCTCTTCTTTTAAACTTAAAGGTGGTCTCTGGTACTATTAAACAAGTACATGTTAAAGAAAGATTGCTTTGTCTTCATGCAATTTTACCCTTCAAAACGGGGAAGGGGGGATGGCTTCTGGAGAAGAATCTCCAAACATGGGCCAACTCTTGGGGCTGGGAGGTAGACCTTCAACCATATGACCCCCTGAAATACTTTGGCAGCAAAGTTCCTATCATGCTCCAATATTTTGATACATGACTATATCTGGGACTCCTTGGACTGCCTCCACCCCCCCCCCCCCTTTGAGAAATCCGAATCTGCCAAAGAAAATAAAAAAAAGACAGCTGCAACAATATATTGCTTGCAATACTAGTCAGTTTAAGGTATTATGTTGACAGTTATGACAAGATCTGAAAACTCTTTTTATTGGACTTTCTTAAAGGAAACAGCCATGTTATTATAAATCAGAAAAAAAATCTTCCTTTCAACACCACTAATTTCGTTGACTATCCATCAGCAGCTCATTTTAGTGATATACATACCTACATTATTATAGAGGGGCTGCGCCACAACTTGAAAAAAGGCTGTGGCCACCCGACTTAAACAAACTGGTTACAAACTGAGCCGTAAAACCTCATCTAACTACAGAGGGGCTTGACTGTCCTTAGAATCTTCACACACTGCACTGATTCATTACATCAAAACTGGTTACAACATGCATTTTACTTGTTTACAGGCTTAGAGGATTATTCAAACAACTATGGGAAATACATGTATGTTACAGAGTGAGTGAACAAATTTTCACTTCAGCAACCGAAGCATAACCACATCTTGAGTTTTTTAAACAAAGATGAAAATTCATGTCCAAATATCCTATCAACTTTTCCCACATTCATACAGGGCAACCATGAAGTATTTACAATCTTATCTATTTCAATTACACCTGTAAGCAAACAAAATAATATTAATGCAACATTTTGCATAAGGGCAAATATCCTTATGGGAAGCTATGCACATATCACCCCTGGGAGAAGGAAACCTCTTACTGTAAATACATTTTCCCTAGTGTGTGGCCAAAGATAGGAAGTAGGGGGTACAGTATGGAGAGCGAAAGGAGGCAATTTAGAAGGAAAAAAATTATCTTCTTTAATGACACAAAATCATGAACTGGAACCAAGGTAACAATCCTTCAATCGCAAGTTCAATATCTAACCAAATTGTCCACAACCTTCTTTCAGAACTGTCTACATCTACCTGCTTCCCACTTGCCTTTTCCAAACACCTTCACTTCAGAGTTTTCATATTCATCATTTAGTCTCTGATCTCACCTTAATCCAACCCACCTCTGAAAAATGCCCCAAACTTTGAAACTGATTTCAAAATAAATTTTTAAGCATCATAATTCTTTGTTGCACCATTTGCACAACAGTGTCACCAGATAGTCTATATACATTTATTTTCATACAGCCTTTATTACATACAATACAAAAATTAACTTTCAAGTTTTTCTCGACTCTTTGCTGCATGAATACCTAAGGAGTACACGTTACTATCGCGAATAAATACTGTTGTATTAAGACAATCATATCTTTTGCTGTTTAATCTCATTCTTATAATAAGCACCAAAAACATTACAGAGTATTCATTAAACAAAGAACCTTAATGTGCCTCTATCTATCTAAGAAGAGTAATCTTCCATTTGCCTTTAATATGAGGCTCATCTCTAGTACAAGCAATTTAAATGTTTCCCCTATCTTTAAAAGTGTATTTAAGGTTATTAAACATCCCAATTAAGTCCATATGAATCCCTTACCTCTCTATCTTATTTAAGAGCAGCCTGCTTTCCCCCACCCCCACCCATATACCAACCATAGCCAGAACAAACTGCATGGTTAACTACAGATAGCACCAGGGAGTTTGCTTTTTTCTACGTGACAATTTGGGGCTATGTAATCTCTTCACTGCATAAAGAAACGTACAACTGTCACTACTGTTATGGCTGCAGAGGCAATGGGTAAAAAAATTCCTGAATTTGACATCATGACATTACTGTCTTTCTTTTATGGCAATGACTAGAAGACATAGAATAAATGATAAAATTGTATCATTCCCTACTCTTTAATGGTAGAATTGTCTGTTATCCCTTACCTTGCCAAATATCACTTATCAGGCATTGACACTGATGTAGCCCCCCCCCCCACCAACTGAAATACAAATTACTCAAGTTTGGTAACTGTATACAGTTTACAGTAAATGAAACCACACATTAATAAGCTTTGAAGATTTCTTGAGGAAAAGAAATCCTTTGAGGCAAATGAGGTGTAAAGGGCAATGCTACAGTATGTGATATTGCCATGATGAAAAAAGTCTAAATCTTTCAAATTAAAACAGAATGTCACAATGACAAATATAACCCACTCCCTACTAATACTACCATCATCCATGGGTCCCTTCTTTCACAATTCCTTTCCATCCTTTTACAACACCTCCCCATGCCCTAACAACCCCCCCCCTTCCCTCCCACCTGACTTTCCTATACATAACATCAACCAGGACTATACATATCACAATTCCAATGCACTAACAATATAACAATCACTTCTAAGCACAATAGTGCAGCCAGGATTCTGACATGACACATACTTTTCTTTTCTAAGACTTGACTCAAACAATGTATGTCCATCTCGAAATGACACAGCTGTCACACAAAAAAAGAAGCATTGTCAACTGAATAAGATCCTTACCATTACCATCTATTTCAGACCTATATCTTTACCCTTGTTTACTAAAGTTTTGACGGATGAAGATTTTGTCTTGGAGTGTTTTCTGTGATACTGAAACTTCTTAACATAGCCTTCCACTAGACTACGGATTCTGACTGGGTTAATCTCACCACTCTTGCTATGGCTGACCTGTGAAGTGGAAAAGCATGTTAATACCACATGAAATTTGATACATAAGTACTTCCCAAAGCAAGGAGCCACAACCCCTTCCTGGGAATTAGCAAGATCTTAAATGGCAAAAGGGACAAAGGGCGAGACCCTGGGGTCAAGGAAGAAGTCTATACTTGAAAAGTTTGGGGACAAATGCATTAACCCAAGTGTAACTAAATCTCTGTTAACCGTGTCTAAATGCTAAATGACCACAAAAAGTGGTATAAAACCTGTGATAAACAAAGCAACATAAAAGATGTGGTGACAAAAAACTAACTCAACAACTGTACAATGAAATCCCATTAATGACAGATCAGCTGAAATTACTTTAATACATATATCCCTAACTGTTTTCAAGAAACACCTCTTGGGAGTTGAACAAATTCTGAATTAACTCATTACAATTGCAAAATAGTGTGGAGCTTGCACCATAGAAGTATTCTATCAAACCCTTATTGTGAATTACTTACCAGCTATAAAAAAAGTAAACAGATGTGAGTGTTATTAATATTTTTGGTAAAGAGACACCTGCAACCTTCCCACTGCACCCCTTTGTACTTATCATTAGTATATTTCAGTAGGAGGGAATACCTGACGAATAGTAGACCTTATAAAACTTTATTTTCAAATTTTAACAGGCTTAATTACCTGATTGACAGCCTTTCTCATTATTTCTTTGTAGTCTTCCTTTGTAACCTCTTTCTTCTGATAAAATGGTTTTAAAGCAAGTTTGACTTCTTCCACTACCCTCTCCTGGTGGTACAGTTTCTTCAGGTACTGATGATGGAATAATGAAATGATAAATGCAATGAGAACCAAGTTTTAAAATGTTTTCTGAAGGGTTGCAGGAGGTAGGATATGCAGAAGGGAGTCTGCCATATGAACACAATAGCAGGATGATAAATATTCATTAAGGTGTGGGTTAATTCATGATGCACATCAGTGTCACTAAAAGTTACCTCCTCTCCTCTTCAGCAGAAATCTACTGTATACACAACATTCATACAGAAATTTGAAAATGAAATTCTATGACTTTTCTATTACTTTCCACTCCATGAAAAAATAAAAGCTTTCTATATAACCCAATTGTTACATACTTTTGACTCTTCCCCAGTTTGTCATCAATAAACTGACCCAGTCATCACAAGCCACATGAATTATCATAAAGGTGGCCTTCACCTCCCATTACATTCTGTTGATCCACAGAGTTCACACCAATGTTACCAAACACATTGATGTAGTAGTCTAGGTTTGCTGTCACTAAGCCTTTGCCGAATAGCTTGCATCACTACAGTATGTTACGGTTGTGTAACAATCCATCACTCCTTTTCTCAAAATACCACTTTTGCATGAACTCTTGTGGCTTTATCCTGGCAATTTTAAGTTACAGTAATGTCACAAAACCTCCTTGCAGCTTAACTACATTAAAACTATATTTTTTTTTTCTAAACAAATACGTCGCAATTTCAACAGATGCTAATATAATGTCAGTACTGTTTGTGGGACACCCATAGCGAAGGCAATTTTTCAAAATACCCACAGGTATGTCAGTGAATATATTTGCTACCGGTACCATTAAGCAATACTAGTATTATCCCCAAGCTTATTTTCTATATACCCCTACAGAAAAAGTCTGGATGTCCTTATCCAATTAATCATATGTTACATGAAGAGGATTAACTTGAATAAATCAATTTGCAAGGTGTCTAACGTTTTAGTAACTACAGAGTAAAACCAATGGCAGTAGAAGGCATAAGACTGGTAATTTTCATTGACAACATTGAGAAGGGGGCAGAGTACCTTGAAGCAACATTTCCCTACATTAGCATACGACAATCTAAATACACTTCACTGTAAGAGTGAGCTGGTGATGCTGTATGCGCAACTATTATTTTTGTCAAGGCATACTTCAAGTTGGGGCAACAAGGGTGGTGCCAAAGTTTATATTTCTAAGGGTAAAATTTGGTCTACATTAACAATGACCTTGAATCATCTGTATTTTTTTACTGGACATAAAAATTTACTTGAAGGTGAAACTTCTTGAGATTAGCATTGTATCAAAGGCACAAAAACTACAATCCATGTGAGAAAATAGCCTATTTCCATCAGTAACATACTGAAAGGATGACTATGGGAACCCCAAAATTGTTCTTAATTCCACCTTGCTATTTAACCCTTTTGCAGCCAGCCTCAATTTCCCTATTGTGCCCTTTTCAGCCAGCCAACTGAACGCTGTCCTTGACAATATTTGCAATGTAACGTAAATTTTTACCTTTACTTAATTTGAAGTTGGTCTGAACATGAAAATTGTAGAATGTACATTCCTATACCAGTTACTGTTGTTTAAAATGCAATTTGGTCAAACAAATTCAAAATGGCCGTCGATTGTCAAAATTCGCGGAACTGGTCCCTGTACTGAAGTATGATCTTCATATACCCCGATATCGCAAATTTTGCATTGGAAAAGTATCCACACAATTGACAGAGCCCCAACTATGATCCAGAATGTTCGAGGACATACCATACAAATCAATTTCACCACTTTTTTTTTTCTTCGGGCCACCTTCAGAACTTCCCACTCTGATTAAAATATAGGCACTGCTTATTCTGACTAATCCCAGGAGGCAGCCATTTTGTTTGCTCTGTATATCATTACTAGTAAAAGTTACGAAAAAATTTCCAATAGCGCTGCCCACACAAATTATGCGTAGAAGCTATTCAGAAGGTCACACCGACTTCTGGGGGTATTTTCACAGCTCGTTTGGTCCTTTTTAAGCGTGATAGGTTGGATACATAATAGTACGTAAGTGGCTGTGAACGGTACATTACGTTGTTACTTACTATTATGTATCTAGCTGCGAAAGGGTTAAAGCAATCTAAAGGCAGCAATTATGTTTTATAGAAATGTCACAGGATAGTGACAGACATGCAACAGAAGTTCTCCAGCTTGTCAAATCTTTTTTTGATTTCAGAACTATAAGAAAGGCTAACCCCAAAAAGGGTTACACAAGATACCTTTAAATTTCTTTCCATCTTTGTCACCATACAAAGAAGAGTACAGTGTACTCTCTTTGCTAATTACTCCAGGATTGCACAATATTCATGATGCACCATGGTAGATGAGATAAAATTTCAACATGTATACATGTAAATGAATACACTCATTTAAACAAGTTTGTTTTCATACTTAAAATAACAGTAGTTAATTTGACCAAAACCTCTGAAATATGCAGAAAACTTAATATATACCAATAATATTGGTATCAAAGTAAGGTTTGAATGTGCTTCTTCTTTGGTACTGAAAACTCTAAATTGCCAACCAAAAACACCACATCGGATCTGCCATGTTGCCTCACACAAATTAGGCAATAACCACAGATTTCTTATAGTATGGACAGAGCATCCTATGATAATGTCCTGTGCTTACAGTTTTGCTAATAAATAAGTAGACTTTCCAAGAGCCCTGTGAGCTGATATTTTTTATGACAAGTTTAGACATATTCAAATGGTGAGTACACTGCTACGTGATGCTTCATGGAAAACAAATTTTTAAGCCTCTCTAAAGTCAACAATTGGTATGAGGAATTTTCATGCCTTCCATTGTTTAATGTTACTTTTGTCTGAGATGGTGCAGATTAATTATGAAAATACCCAGATGGCAGTATCCCAACAGCCATTTTAGTAGGTGTAAACTTTCCAAATAGAGGCTGTTCTTATGGGCATCTGATATACTGTCCGTATTTATAAGAAGTCAATGGCAGCAACTACAGAAAGTGCTTACCTTTTCCCTGGAATTCTTGTTGTAAAGATCAACAGCAGAGCTTTCAATGTCATCTTCAGTTATTTCCTTGCTGACTTCATCTCCCGCAGCATCAGCTGAAAAGGACAGGTCAAGGGATCCAGAAGAACTAACCGACTGGGTCGAGTCTGCCACCGATGTCGTGGTGCTCTTTTTAAGAGCTGCCAGGCCAGTACTGCTAACAGCAGAGGACGTAAATTGTTTGAGGAGCTGCTTAATAGTTTTGGTGGCATCAGAGGCAAGTTGTGGAACATTTTTTGTGGGAGCGACTGGATCTGGTTTACCACTGCTGCTGCTACTACTACTTGTTACAGAGATTTCTAGTTTCTTCTCTGGTTGTGGGGATTCTGGTCGAGGTGGAGGAGTAGTAACAATTGCAAGATTACTTTCTATGTCACTGAAATCTCCATGCTGGGATGGACTATCACTGTAATCGGAATCATTCGTAAATTTGAAATCAGGAGCGAGTTGTAGTTCTGGCTCATGATTAGCAGGGATTTCCTCCTCTTCCACTGCCGGCTGGTCTTCCACTGGTAGAGGAATTATTTCCTCTGGTGTTGTGGAGGATGCTTGTAAGGGTGGTGAAACAGTAGGTTCAAAAGGATCATATAAAGCACTGCTGACAACTTCATCTAAAGTCTTCTTCAAATCTGGGGTGACAACTTCGGGATCTGGTTCAACGTCCAATATTGGAGACTTTACTGGAGACTTTACTGGAGAGTGATAATCACTGACAAGAAGCAGGCTACTTGCCTCTTTCTCATCTATTGACATTCTTTCCGCCTCAATTGGTAATTCTTGTGGTGTCTCTGCCACCACTGTTTCCAGAACATCTTCCACTAGCACACTGCTTTTTGCGGCTGCCTTCTTTGACTTCTTCTTGACCGTCTCTTGTGAAGCCAATTCTTCTACGTCAAAGGAAAGGGGTCTCTTCACGACCTTTTTCTTTTTCTCCTTCCCTGCTTTACCTTTTCCTTTCTTTCCCTTCTTTGTCTTCCCACCTTTTTCTCCCTTCCCTGTTTTTAGTTTTTTCTTCTTCTTTTTCTCTGGCTCTGCAGTTTTAGTTGCAGCCACCTTGGTGACCAATGGAACTTTTGGCACCACTGGTACCTTTTTAGGAGCAGGTGGTGGTACTGGTACTGGTACTGGTTTTTCAACCGGTTGTTTCTTAACCACTTCATCTTCTGAATCCGAATCAAGAACAATGGTTTCTATTACCTTCTGCCCCCCTGCCTTGATACCTCTTCCAACGGTTTGCTTTTTCTCCCTCCTCCTGGATTTGATATCTTTGCTAGCAGATGTCTCTTTGTGACTTTGCCTAGATGACCTCCACGTAGAGGATCGCTCTTGGCTTCTCCGCTTTGGAGAGTACCTCCTCTCATCTCGCCTGGTCTTGCCTGAGGATGAGCGGTGCCTTGAGCTACTTCTAGATCTTGACCTCTCTCTTTTCTTTGCTCTGGATCTCTCCTTCTCCCTTTCCCTCTCTCTCTCCCGTTCTCGTTCTCTCTCTTTTTCTCGTTCCTTTTCTCTTTCTTTTTCCCTTTCTCTCTCCTTCTCTTTTTCCTTCTCCCTTTCTTTTTCTCTCTGCCTTTCACGTTCTCTCTCTTTCTCTGCCTCTCGCTCTCTTTCTCGTTCCCTTTCCCGTTCCCTTTCTCGCTCGTTTTCTCTCTCTCGTTCCTTCTCCCTTTCTCTCTCTTTTTGCCTCTGCTTTTCCTTCTCCTTTTCAAGTTCCTTCAACCTCAGTTTTTCACTTTCCTCAAACTCTCTTAGCCTCTGTTTTTCCCTCTCTTCACGCTCTATCTCAGCTTTAAACTTTAACCTACGGGATTCAATCTCTTTGTCTAACTCTTTCCAACTGTCAGGGTCTCTCATTTTGGCCTCCCTCTTCCTTGCAGCTTCTATCTGTAACCGTTCTCTCCGTAACCTTTCCCTAGCGGTCTCTTTCCTATCAAACCTCACATCACGAACTTCCCCCTCCCTAATATCACTTTCTCTGTCCCTCCCTTTTAAACTACCCTCTCTTCTAGACGCCCTTTCTTCTGGAGAGAAAAATCTATCATCATGTTCAAAGCCCCGCTCCCTCGTTATTCTAAAATTTTCCCAATACATTTCCCTTTCATAGTAATCCATACGATCCCAGTGCTCCTGAAAAGCTTCATAATCAAAATCAGGATACCTCTCTTCGTAGAACCTCAAATCCCACTCTCTCTCTTGTCGGATACGTCTTTCATCCGAGTCTCTTTCCTCTTCACTGAAGCTGTCATCAAATCTTGAGCTACTACGATCCCGAGTAGGGGAGTCCCTTTTGATCCGGATAACCTGTCTCAGGTCCACATGTTTACCAGAATCTTTGTCCACTTTCTCTCCATCACTGTCTTCTTTCTCTTCTCCCTTTTCATAACCCTCTTCCTTGCTTCGCAAAGAGACAGTTTTGTCTTTCTCAATTATTACCCGCCTCCGGTCCTTCTTCTTGACTTCTCCTTGCTTCTGCTTTTTACCTTTCTTCTTGGGCTTCTCATCATCACTCTTTACCTCCCCTTCCTCCTCTGAGTCTTCATGATGTTTTCTTCTCTCTGATGACCGTTCCAATGGTTTCTCCTTCCCTTCGATTTCTCTTCTCTTTTTTGGAGACTTTTCTGGAGAAGATTTAGATTCTCCTTCCTCTTTGCTTTCCTGCTCACCATCATCACCATCTTCAGAAGCAATAACCTCTGCTTCTCCTTCCTCCTCTGTAATCTCGTTCATTGCACACTTTTCACTTTCGTTATGGTTGACCCCAGCATCTGTTTCCTGTCCTTCATCTGCACTACCCGAGGCTTCATCCTCCTGCACCAGACCTTCCTCATTGTCTGATTCTCTGGAAGGCTGTGTAACTGAACTGCTGACAGTTGCATTCTGAGAGAGCTCTCCATCAGGTTTAGGGCTTGGCGGAAGATTTATTTCCTCAAGATTCACAATTCTTTGTTCCTCCGTTAAAAGCTCGCCTTCTACTAAACTTGAATTATCATTTTCCTTTTGCACATTTTCCTTTTTTATATATTCCTCTCTTGTATTTGAATTTCTCCTTTCTGAATGTCTCCTTGGACTATTATGCCCTCTAGAATGTGAATGATTACTAGATTCTGAATGCCCCTTTGTGCTAGATCGCCCCCTATTTTCACTCCTTTCCCCTGAATCTGACCTCCTCCTGGAAGAAGTATGTTCATGTGACCTCCCTCGTGAGTGGTAACTTCCTTTGGACTCATAATTACCTCTTCGATAATTGCGTGACTTTGTGTCACCACAAAATCTGAACTGTTCAAACTTTTCCTTCGCCCTGTCTTCACTTTCCTCTGTAGATTTGGCTTCTGAAGTACTGCTTCCTACTCTATCTTCTTCATCCTCCCTAAAGACCCCAAGTGTGTCACCTCCTGGAGACCCTTTCTTAGAGGTATTTCCTACCCCGTCCATTGTGTTGCTTTTATCTCCTTCAGATTCTTTCCAGTCATTTTTCTTCTTCCTCTCAATTTTAGATGGGGAGCCATCACTGATGGTGTGGGTGGAATCTGCTGACATTCCTGTCGTTCCATCATTGCCTGGGGCATACCTCTCTCCATCTACCCTTGAGCCATGTCCACCCTCTGAACCAGTATGTTCATCTCCCTCCCCATTATTGCCTGACACTTCACTTGAATGAGTCACAGGTTGTGGTTCTTCTAAGGCTGAACCATTGCCGTTACCTGAATGAGAGTCAGAGTTGCCTGTCTCCCCATTTAAAGGTGTCTCCCTCGCTTTTATCCTATCTTGAAGCTTGCGTTTATCTTGATTGTCCAATGGAGTATTCCCTTTCACAGTTGTAGTGGTTCCAGTAGGTGAAAGTTCACTGGACTTGCCTAGAGTGGGGTGAAAAAAAAGGTGATGAGAACAATTTCTGCTCAAATGCAAATGAGATG
>WURT03239759.1:0-26268 GCA_009936505.3 Holothuria glaberrima | reverse complement strand
AAGGCTGTGGCCGGCTCGACTTGAACCAATTGGTTGGAAACTGGGCCGTTAAACCTCATCTAACTAACTAACTAACTTGTCAATATAGTGACCAAATATAAGTATGCTGCGTATCAACCGCAGACTGTCTCAATAAATTCCAAACGTCTCGTTTTCCAAATGACTTTTGCATGGTAATGAGGAATACTATTCATGTGACACCATACAAGCCAATCAGAGCAAACAATGCAACAAGCATATGAATAAGAGGTTGTGGAATTTAAATATATTCCATACGCTGTAGCACTTAATTTACAGCAACTCATGAGGTCTCACTGGCTCGGCAGATGACCATTTCCCCATCTTCCAATACAATGACTGTACTGAATACAAGCTGAATACAAGGATTTCGCTATTTTGAGGGAACTCACAGCGGTAGAGAGCTTTTCTCAACTGGGGGGGGGGGGGTTGCTGAACGTTGTTTCGGATCGCCGTCCTGGGGAAGAGATCTAAGGCAAAGGGGTATCTATCTTAACTTTGTTAAATTGTTGAGTATTTGGCAATGGAGTAGGGAAAACATGCCAGTGAGCCACAACTGGAAAAGATGCCGTGGTCGCCCGACTTAAACCAATTGGTTACACACTGAGCCGTAAAACCTCATCTTACAAACTAACCGATGAGAAAATAATCACTTTGTATTATAATGAGACCCTATATTCAAGGTAAGGATATTAACGTTCCAAAGTCAATGGCGTGATATTGCGAAATGTCTCCTTTACAATCAATGCCACAGAAATCACTAAGACGATTCCATAGTCGATGTCTTTTTGTCTTATAATGTTATGCGTTGGGAACCATACTGATTTGTATAGCACACATCGACAACGTTTTGTCCCTTGACAAGCACACTGAATTAAGTAGGCTTGTACCTTTTATTTAATTCAAATATGTAAGCGACGGAACTCTCTCGTATTAGCCAACTGTAAGAGATCTGTTAATAGCATAGCCATCCTAAAATGTTATCTCATTCAAAGATTTAGAACTTTTCCCAGGGAGATCCCAAGTCATATGTTTGAGATTTGATAATTTTCTTGTTCTTTTAGTACCCAATTTACCCCATTCTAGGCCATAAAATATCCAGGAGGTGTCGCATTGACGTCACGGTGGCCTTTAGGTGCCACAACAGAGGAATAAATGAAATGGATGTACGACTTAGCCAGAGAAAATGTTAGGAGAGAAAATTGATCGAAAAATAATTTTCCAATTTCTTGTAAATACATTATGCAAGAGTAGCTCATACCTCAGGCAGCAATTTTCTTATTTACTTTGTTGACTCCTAAGCAAAACATGGAAGATCGTCGTTCCGGTAACGTTCCATCAAACTTGACGGTAATACGTTTTCAAACACTAATGGCTCAGAATAGAGGCTGTTGACTCCTGTTGCAGAGTAATATGTTACACATTCCTGGAAACTTGCATGGGATGCGGAACCAGACATTACAATTACTGAACCTTTGCCAGGCGAGCATGCTCTTTGACGACTGGGTCAGTTTGATAAATAGTGTTAGGTTGTTTAGTAGCTGAGATAAAATAATTATCCTGGGTATGATGTCCATCAAAATTCTAGAAGGCTTCAGGATTGATTATGTTTGATTTGTAAATTAACATGAAATGATCACAATATGTAGCGATAATCATCAGTAAACACTATTCAGTTAAATAGTAAACAGGTTAACACTGTAGGCATAGACTGCAAGCGCAAGTGCAATTTAGCTGCATTCAGGCAAATTTACTAGTCTGGGAAATTCTCCGGTTTGGAGGAAACCAGGATAACGTCTACAACACATTGTATAGGCTTGCCAGCCCAACAAAAACAAGGGTAAGCAAGAATGAAAACCACTCAAGAACTCAAAAACGGCGTGGTGAACCACCAATTAAGACGTGGCTTTTCTAGCTATAACAATAAACCTTCCGAATATACATTTAATTCTATTACATTAGACCGACAATTTTTCCAAAGGGGGCTCCAAAACCCATTCGCCATTGACAATGTGCCCAAAGAACCCATGGGATTGTAGGTAAAATAGACAAAATGGTGGCGCCCATGACCAAGATTTCTCCCGATCGGGAGAAAAGTAGATTCTCCCAAAGGGGGGAATATCCCGAACTGTTAACCAACCAACTGACAGAGCCTATACAGATAAATCTAGACCTGGGTTGTGTTTCTCTCTAGGACATAAAATAAGTTGATGATTCCACGTACATAGTTCAATGACATATACTTATGTCATCATGTAAACTGAGAATTTGATCATCAAAATTTTTCATCGCACTTATGAGGATTTTAACAGTGATTTTGGTTAACTTCAACAGCTTTAACGTAAACTAGAATGTAATTCAACTACTAATTGACAGGAACTTGAAAAATGCTAGAAAGAATGATTTAAATTAAAGCAGCCTGAGAAATAAGGATATTAACAAAAGGTTAGCTTTTTAGAGCAATGCATCTAAATTCTCGTTCCCCTTAATTACATCTGACGAACATGACGAACATGACGAACAATAGTAATCACTATACAATTGAAGCACACGATTATTAGCAAAATCGCTGAACCATAATAGCAAGCTGTCACTCCGAATTAGTTTCGAAACGTGACATATCTTATGACGTCATATGAATATTTCGAGGTCTATCTAGGCATCATCGTGTTGAAGATGTTTGTCACTATGACATAAAGTGTGCATTTCTTGAATTAAAGTTGGCACCTTAGGTCCATATTAAGTGAATAATGAATAAAGATTATTGCTTCTCCTGAGTTCACACATCATCTTTGCTATCCTTTTTTGACAAACCACCTCTCACAAGGAATTCATTCAATCCAAACGATGCAGAACGAATCATGAAAACGGTAGAATTTATCACCAAAGAACAATGACTATCAAGGTTCTTCGGTTTTTTGGAGTATATGGCTGGAGGTGTTTTAGTGTATCAGAGGGAGTATCGGTTTATGCTTAGAATACCTTTGATGGAAGGAAAGTGAGGACAACGCTTCAAGCTCTCAGTCTACTAGGGTCATTTATATAATTCTGAGGACGAAATTGTATGAGTGTCTTGCTGGAAGAGAGATTCGATTTTAAACACACAAATTTTTTCAAATGTTTAGTTGTGACGATATGATCACAATAGGTAAGACGCTATTTTTTAATGGCAACATGAGTTCTAGAGGTTATGAAACTTTAAACTCAAAAAGGGTGCGTCCTTTCGCTTGATATGTGGGACAGAAGCCACTCCTTTTCCCCTTTTCCTACAGCAGTAACGATATAAGGGATACATATTGTAGTCATCACAAAATCAGGTGCTTTCTTGCATATTAGAAGAATACTGTATTTATGCCACAATGTCTCTTCTTGGAAGGAAATGGACCGATCATTTGCTGGTGACGAGGCTTAAAAGGATAGTTCTTGTCATCCCAGACAGTTCAAATTCTCCCAACGAAGCAAAGTGTAGCTAATCCTATAATTATGCAACCTAGCCCTTTGTGCAGACACAAACATAAAGTTTTGCGGCCATGTCCTGGTGAGCTTACAAGGCTATAATGTGTATTATATACCACCTTATTAATTCCTCTCTATCTTATTGGAGGATTAGTGGTTACATGCCATGGATTATTCTGCACTAACCCACGGTCTAGGGTTAGTAAACAAACAAAAAAGGAATAATGAATGTTTATGAGTGCGATAGTATGAATAATTTCATGAGTTGAAAGATTGAAAGATCTATTCATCGAGGTGAAGCCGAGTTGAACAGAACGTTCAATCTTTCAACAAATGTAATTATTCATACTATTGCACGAATGGGAAACATCCATTACTTGTTTTATATAACACACAACTTCCTAAATCATAGATTTTTGTCAAAATTTGATTGTACGTACCCCCATGGCTGATGTCACCGCCGTGGGTTAGTATATACTAATCCATGACCGTGGGTTAGTACCGAATAACAAATGGCATGTGACGAACAATTCTCCAATCAGATGTAGAGGAATAAATAAGGTGTTATATAATATAGATTAATCCACGGCGGTGATGTCAGCCATCATGGGGGTACGTACAATCAAATTTAGACCTATCTATTTAGGAAGTTCTGTGTTGTATAAAAATTTCATGAATGTTTCCATTCGCGCGAGAGTCTGAATAATTTCATTCGTTGAAAGATTGAAAGTTCTATTCAACTCGTCTTCGCCTCGTGGAATAGATCATGCAATCTTTCATCTCATGAAATTATTCGTACTATCGCACTCACAAACATTCATTATTTGTATGATATAAACACTCTCTGCATTGCGTGGAATGAGAGCTACTCTGCGTGCTTTGAATTTTCAAACTTTGATGTCAATCAAAAAGCAGCCACCAACTGAGAATTTTGATACCCTCACACAAAAATATACTTTTGGGTGATGAGTGTCTGGTTTTAATGTAAACAACATTATGAATAGCGACCAAACTTTAAAATCTGTCAAAGACTGCGATATGTCGTGTTAGAACTTGTCATGTGAGAGTCTTTAAGTCATTTTCATAAGTCAAACTTTAATATCGTAAAGGTATGGCTACAAAGGGCCGTGTTAACCTAAAGGCTCAATAGGGGTTAACCGTCAAATCGGTCAGAGTTTCAAGAAATTGGTGAGAAAGGTGAATTGCAAACTCTTCTTTAACCGTATGGAACATCAAACACCAGGGGCCGTGACTGAACATGAAAGCTTACAAACTTTTAACATAGGCGCACATTCGTATGGATCGCTCTCTGCAGTTTGACTAAGATCATCTCTTTTTTGTGGATAATGGGCCGTACCAAAGAGAGCTCTCCACCGACAAGATTATGGAAGTGCATTGAAAAGATTTTATTGCTCAATTTGTAATGAAAATGATAAAGTAAATGAGTGATAGTTTTCATGAAGTAAAAGTGAGGATATTGAAGGTGTTTTAGGCAATATTTGACATAACACTATTCCCCTGTGTATACAAATTGTTATTGTAAGGGAACATGATGGGATATAACACCCCTTATTGTAACATGTTTTTGCAGTTAAAAATGTCAGTGATCATTGTACACAATTGAAAAACATGTAAAAACATGTTAATGTACATTTACTGGTTAGCTTTTACATGAGTAGTTTTTTGTACTTTTGAACTTTTACAAGGATCCAGAGGGCACGAAACGGATCAAAGATGGATTGTAAGTCAATAGGGAAAGGGTAATGGTTGGTGCGGTTCCTTCAGACCTTCAATTTTAAGTAATGAAGGATGATCTTTTGGTTTCAGCTACTTCCGGGAAGGTTACTTCGCTGAAAAACAACTCTACGGCTTTGCTGGCCGTTGAGAAGTAAAAAGTAAAAGAAAAATGTGAAATGTAAATGTAAAAAAGATGAATTATACACATTGTCTGGAACACGTAGAGGAATGTAAATTACAAGCGAAGAAAATCGCATATCATAAAGAGTAACTTGGGACTTACGACTCATCTCCCTATAGGTCTCGTTCAAATGTGGCCTTGTTACTTGTAAGCTCAATACCACGATAGCAACTAACGAGTTCATATTTGGATATTTTACCGCGTTCTTACCATCATCATAAAGAATTTTGTATAGGGTTTAACGAAAAAGGTGAGGAATTTCCACGAAACCTGATTTCACGTATCACAGCTTGAGCGAATGGAAACGGGAAAGATTATAAAGGATGTTGAATATGATATTAAAGTCATTAAAATTTGAAAAGCAGGTCAATTGACGTGGAATGACGAACAAGTTGTTGTGAAATCATGAATTGTTAAAACGTCAGTATGACAAGATCAGCTAGCGTAAAACGCCAAATTGGACTGAGGCGAGGTGAAGCTGACATGAAGTTGTCCACCTTATATCCACATCAATGCCATTTACTGAAATTTTACCTTCCTCGAGAACTAGCTGAAACGTATTTGACACCTTCAATTTAGATCCCATGGCAACGAAGCACTTTGCGTTTCAGCGACGTGAATCCACAGTTTAACCGTCGCAGTAAGGTGCTGATGATCGTTTAATGGTCTATAGGGCTCCTTCGCTGCAGCTAATACTTAATGAGTCTTAGCTACAATAAACCGTAGCGAGACATTTGTCATGAACATTTCAGCATATGGTTTAAATTCTTCATAGAAAAATAGAGACTGAATATTTTTTTTTGAATCACACAACCTGGTGAAGTTTATTAACATAAAATCCAAAAATTATTATTCCACACTGCCGTATGTGTTCTTCTAGACATTGGGGGTAATTTCAAAATAGACCGATTGCATATGACGTCACAGAACAGAACTTACCCCACCCCCCGCAGGAGGCAAGGACGTATCATTGCACCATAAACACCAACAAATACAGACAACTGTTTTGTGTACCGGTCTGATATGGGCGTGAGTCTACTTCACGTGCCTTCGAAGTCTACGCAGAGAGTGAAGTGTGCTTCAATTTTTTGCAAAGATATTGTAAGCATACATTAAGAAAGGCTCGTTGACTCCCCAGGGGTCGAGGATACCGGGGCGGAAGTGTTGATCACTTTTCAGTCATTTTGAAAATAAAAAAGGCTAACGAATGTCTTACAAAAGTTTTAACACTTGTTATTTCGAAATATTGTTAATTTAAGAAGTATAAATCCTCAATAAATTCCACACAAGTAAACTTGAATATTAACACACAATGACTGATTTGAATTTCATGGGCTTCTTCTTCGGTTAGTATCTATGGTATCTTCATGGACACACATTTATTTGACTGTTTAAATATGTAGCCACAAAGTGGGAAAGCAACCAACGCGTTCGTTTTCCGAGCGCGCAAAAGTGTGCTTCAAGTGGCAATCCAAATAATGCACAGAAAAATATATTCTGCGAGTATAGAACGCATTGTGAGGGTACGCACGCTAACCTCTTCAACGATGAAATTTTCTGTAAGGCGTTTTTTTTGCAGGCATGTCGCTGAACAATATACTGCACGCATGTCGAATTCACACTTTTCCCGCGATATTTGGGTCTCCGTGAGGACTCACTGGGCGTAACAGTGAAGGTATAGGAGTTTGGAATTTTTGTTTGTAATATCTTTGTTTCTCCGCAAACATTACGTCGCGTGACGTCAATGCATAAGGTCTATTGAAACAGACTTGATACACGATTTCTGCCTAAAATCGACGGAGGCCTGAGATAAAATATTATCCTCTGAGCTCCCAAGAATATATATCAATGGAAATTTTATTACATTGTTCATAAAATAAGTTATTAAGCCACTTTCATCCACAAAAATTGAACGAATTTATGCTAAAGGTAATTTAAAGCAGCCAACAAATTCACAAATGCTCTGCTCCAAAGCTATACATAAATGTCGCTAATGGTGTACTTAAGTGACCTAATTATGACTTGGTGTTGTTCACTTCTTCTCGTGACAATAATGCGGCATTAAGATTGTTCGACTTTGCACAATAACCAACACAAATATGACACTTGCCAGGGCCACAATGTCGTTTTACGCAGATATAACAGCATTTTTAAGAACTAAGGGAACTTACAAATACGTCTTTAAAATTTTTCACCTTTTAATATTCTAGGAAATGTGTCGTCTTCCAAATTGTAAAGAAGTTACTCCGCATGCAATCATACGAAGACTAGTAATATCATACGTATTTGCGATATTAACTGCATGTAATAGGCTACATCATTTTACACTCCATCTAATTGGGTCAACAGCTGCGCAGATAGTTCAATTCTAAAACGTCTCATCGCTTTTTATTGAACCCATCTCATCATACCTCACATTGTACAGCACCAAGCCAGATATGCTTCTATAATTTCTGAGTCACCTTGTTACATGTATCGCTAGGTAATAATACGACCTATAGTGTAAACGGTTTGTCTAGATCTGTGAAATTCTTAGAGCGAAGTACAACAATGAATGCCTTCATAAATATCTGTAAATTACTAATTTCGTCGATCACAATTACCTTTTTTCTGGCTCCCCTTCCCCTGCAAGACCACTGATAGTAACACAGCCGTAAACACTTTATGCAATTTGTTGTCTGGTTGTGAAGGGTATCAGACGCCACCTTCTCTTTCTGATGTAAAGTATGCCATCTACTTCAAAAATTCATAGGACATGTTTACAATATTTCATCAAACGTTATGTTTAGATTCAGCTATGTCAATGGTTTTGCATTATGGTAGCATTCCGTATCCCTAAGAAGGGGCAGCAGTGTCCATCATGCACCCAGATACATAGCTGAATCAGGTAAACAGAGAGAATACAGTATAATCATAATGAAAGAAGGGACCAGATAATAATATTTTTATGGCTTCATTTCTAACTCTGCACAATATGAAGAGTATTGATGTGGATTTTATACATGTGTCGAATCAGCTAACCTTGTATCCCAAGGATCAGCTTCTTAAAACTATTCTTTAAAACTTATTACTAAACTAAAGATGATGCACGTCCCCTTTAAGCTTACGAGCCATCCACTTACATAAATAAAATACTACCAATTTAAATAGCTAGTTCTAGAGACATCAGTGTTTTCATAGAGAAACCAATACTTTTATCCATCCACTTAAAATCATAACTCAAACTAGAGTTAGAGCTCTTGACTGAAACTAAGATAACATCCGTCGGCGGATGGAAGTTTCATAGTAGATGCTCTGGTTATGGCTAGACGTGTTAATGCAGGGGCGTAGCCAGAGGAGGAAGGCGTACTCCCCCCGTCTCAGATGCCTTATCCTATTCTTCTTTGTCGCATTACTCATCTCGCCCCCACCAAAATGTAACCCTACTCTACCCCTACCCCAACCCCGTCCCGAGTAATGCCAATAAGTGGCTACACCACCTTTGGAAAGGTTCATTACTATACTTTTTTTCTCTAATTCAACTTGTATGTATGATGTTACAAATTTCAGAGGCACGTTTTATGTAGATAAGTCTTCAATTGATGCGAATATTTTGCCTTTGAACACGAACCCATTGTTAAGCTGAAAGACTAGATCTTCTGTGATGATGAGTCAATACAACAATGAAAAAATGGACTAAGTGCGATCATATGACATGCGACCAACGCAGAAAGTTCATGCTTCTGTATGCTAAGTATTCCTGAAAGATATACCCAGATAACACATTTGAGAGTGGACGTTATTGTAGGGATGGTTTGAGCAGAGAGTTCTTATCTGAAGTCTATCTTATATATGTTATCTATTCAGAACAACTCCTGGGTTTGAGACGGTTTACACGAAACTGGTACACTCTCTTGTGAAACGTCCTTCTTGGAAATAATGCGTAGGCGTGTGAAATTACCGGGCACTTTCTCTCTAAGATTGTGATAAAGCTTTTTACAAGTGCAATGGTTTCATTAACAGGGTTAATCATTTACCTTGCAATCTTACTGAAAATCATGAAATCATTTTTTTTTCTTTTATAAAACAAAATCTGTCTGAAACAGTATTTGCTGTTCGTTTATTTATTCTACACTGCAACTATCAAATCTGTCTTCATGCCTGTAAAATATATACCTCCCTCTCTAAAGTTACTTTAGTCTGATCTAAAGAAAGATTAATTGGTACTTAAGGTAATGGTTCTTGTAAGAGTCACTTACTGTCAAATGAAGACATAATCCAGTCCCCAATTGGAATTAGGTACTAGAATTTTACCTAGTTTTCATTATCATGTAGAATGTATCTTTAGTTATCATCCATAATATTTTATTGTAGGATTAATCAGCTTTGTGCCCAAAACACGTTCGTATGATCTTGTTCTGGTATTCTCCATTCTCAACGACTCTTTTACGATAAATAATCAAACAGAACTGTACGCAGCGCAGACTGAGCAAAAAGTCATTATATGTTCTGCATTTCCTTTGGGGAGACGTACCGTCTTTAATACACCACTTAATTTGTATCAATAAAATGCTTGCCTCATACCTACATTTTTGTCCAACCAAAGAAAATGACTCCTAGATTTAGCTCGCATTACCATCTAGCCTCAGCACGTCACTAACAGTAGCTTTTGTTACATAATGTTTGCATATTTTAACCATATCCAACATCCTTTGCTGGTCGAGATGTAAATGGCTGTTAAGTTTACACACACTATTTGTAACTGCTATTAATCTCTACATTCCATGACGTTGCAGTATTGAGTACCTTGCTACTATATTACACAAATTCTTCTGACCTAGGCGAGTTACTTTCCAAATGGCGGAAGAGTACATTCTGATGTTGCCGTGTCCCTGATTTATGTTTATCCTCAAATTTTTAACCGTGCATAAATAAAAGTTCCTTAACTTAAGGGAATTATTCATCCTGGATTGACTACTGAAGAACAACCACATCTCAAGGTAAATACATCACAGAAAAACATGTCTTGTAACCACATAAATTCCATTTAATGTTGTCTTTACTCATGGATGTTGGTATGTAATTAAAGGGTATTTTTCTTTGTGTCGTCAACTAATTACAGTACTCATGTTACGTCTCTCTTTTTTCACACAATGATTTGAAAACAAACTCTGTACTTATAGCTCACTTAAGATATATTGCAAGACTGACAGAATGAGCAAAAAGACTGAATGAGCAATGGTAAATGTTATCAGAAAAAGATAGATGGGAAGGGGAAGGTGTAATATCAATAACTGAAGAACTTTCCCGAAGTGTATCATAGTCCTCATCAATTATCATGTTAATGCTCAAAGGATCTCGACAGATAGTCAAAGTTCCTTAGTAAGTATAGCACACTTTAAAAAAAAAGTTGAAATGAAAATGTCTACAGAGATGCAGATTTGACAAACTAATACGATCAACAGATCTAATTTATTGCAATGGATTTTATAATCATTCAGCGCGATCTATAGGGGCCCGTTTGTCATATAAGAGGGCATATATAGCGGTTGCTGATAGATCAAATTGTTGCAGGTGATAATTTTGTATTTGTCTTTTGGTTTTTTTTTAATTATGCAGGGGAAGTCGTACAAAACTGACTTTAATTCTTTCTCTGATTTATGTCTTTCAATGGATTCATTTTTCATGACCTTAAATCTTTATAACTCTTAACTATGTAGTTTATCTCCTTTCAATGGAATACGTGTTCATAAAAGGTTTCAATAAACTTCATACTTGAAACGAGCAATGGAACGAAAACTAGAGAAACTCTATAACAACTACTGGAAATTTAAACTAAAGTTGACTTATCTCATAGGAAATCATGAGATCGCTAGGGGCAACCTATTTCGTCTTCCTCACGCAGAAGCTCATGCTTAAAAAGCAGTCCGTGTAAGATTTTCATATTTATGAACTTAACGATATCCATTAAACTCCCGAATTCGTCATGTACGATTTAGCAGTAAAATGATCTAGGTATCAAAGATTGTCTGAATTAATTTTAAGATCGTTTTCCATACTTGTGTCAAAAGATCTCTCAGAACACGTGTAAGCAAGCTATAAATATTTATACTGGTCTCGGAGGTTTGTCATATTAAGCTTATATGTTCTTTGAAAAGCGGTGTTCGCTACGAGTAAAAAGGTGCTTTAATATTAGAAATTCAGCATTCGAACAATTGAAATTAGTACTAAGCGTCACAAGTCGCCTTTGCTGTGTTGCTCATGTGCTACTTTGTTTTAGTCGATTTTCAAATACGGAGAGAAAACGAAATGGGAAATCGAGCTAATACTTTGTCGCAAGATGTTTGCCGTATAAATCCTTCTCTCTTCCACACAAGAAGACATCATTGCAATGAAACAAATATGTAGGCAGTTAATTCGCTAATTCTTTCAAAAACTGAACACGTATATATTAAATTGCGTGTTATTTAACATGATAATTTCTTTACAGCTTCAGGAGTAACTCTCTTATGTATTGCGAGGAATGAATCAGGTTCGATTAAGTTGAAATGCAAGCTTCGCGTTTAATACAGAATCCAAACTACTTGTTAGGCATAAAATACCACAAAAGCAACTTTAAGCACGTCGAGCCAATCTCTCACAAGTCTGTGCATCACATAGCAATCAAGATGGGGAAATAAAGAATCTCTACTTTCATTCAAAAAGATCTGGTTAATTTAAAATTATTTTCAATTGATTTTTCTCTGCTTCGAATGTTCATGAATTACTTTGACATATCAGCGGCCTCTATGTCTTCATAAGGAAGACAAGGAAAAAACATTCACATGGTGACCTCTTTAATCCTTTTTGTGCCCATGGAATTCTTTCCATTGATTTTCTACCATGTAAAGAAAAAACCCGGTTAAAATAACAACTTAACGTTTTATTTCTTTCTTGTAAATTTTGAGTTGTTTTCCTTTACTTTGACAGGTTAACCTTTTTTATAGATCCTACCGTACCCCAGTAAAAACATGCTGTACTCTTTTCTTTCCCTTTACAGTCTTGTGATCAATAAGTAGCTTGCTAACACTGTCATTCAGTCATTAAACTTTCAAATTTCAGGGTTCAAAAAGGAAAAAAGGGGACAAAATATTTTTAAAGGTACAAGTTATCTCTCACCCGACTTAATTTCGAAAACTACCATACTTATTTCGGTTAATTCATTTGCTTCATGATTGGATTTGAACTTTTAGGGACATCTTCCGGTTATCAACAGTGAGACGTGTCCGTCAAACTCAATCAAAGGAAAACGTCTATCTAATTGAATTTATTCCTTTCAAACAAAGGTGTCACAGAAAGATCCGTAGACGGACAACAAAACGCAGTGTACGTTTGTTGGCGGTTTTAAAAGGAAGAGGGTGGACGTCAGGATTTACTTAGATCGAAGATGTATGACATCAAAGTGTAGTCAAACTCTTTTTGACTTCCGGCTTATTAGCGAGATCATTTTTCGTCACAAACAATGTGATTTTTTAAGTGACTGAGATCATTAATTATCATGTTGCTTCGGGGTAGTTATTTCAATTTTCGATGAAATGCAGTTTTCTGAGTTTATGTATGTCATGCGCTAATTTCACCAACTAAGCAATCTAATTTTTCCAGTGCGTTTTCTTTTCTGAAATACTTTGACATTTGTTGGGTCTTAGACGCAAAGGAAGAGGAGGAGGAGGCGGGATTCTGGGAATGCAGAAAAAGTGTCAAGGAAAAATGTCTCACTTCATGGCAAATCAGTTACCAATGTTGCTTATTTAGTAAACTTCCACCCCTTTGTAACATATTCCTCATGGTCTATGATTAAATGTCATGAATTAACATGGACCGGAGTTGTATTTTCCACAAAAAATACCCCTTATTACAACTGAAGGTGAGACTTTGATACTGAAAAATGGAAAAGTATTGGAGACTGTATTATCCCCCTCTTCTCCGTTACGTTCCAAGTATTTACTGAGTCAATCAAAACCCAAAAGGGTCTTTTGGAAGAATATTTTTGAATTTATATTTTAACTACAAACAAAACGCTTGATTTACCAATAGAAGACATACGTTGTTTGAACAGATTTTTGGTTTTTCAAAATTTGATACACTGGTATATTGTAGCCTTGAGGATAAGGTTGAGAGGGAGAGAGCAGTGACGTAATGAGGCAAGGAATATGAGAGGTTTGAGTTTCAATGCCAGCCATGGTTATGTTACCGTGGGTTTTTCACCTATCTAAGGTACAGTAACTATCTAATGAAAAGATTTCAAATTTGAGTTGAAACGTTGAATTGGAAGCCACACAACAAGACGTGATGATTGATTTACCCAGGCTCTGAATAGATTACTGTAATTTTCGATGGTTGACTTCATTGTTTGCGATTTGTACCCCTTAAAATACATTGAAAGGTACATGGTAAATCAATAATGTATATTCGGCAAAGAAAGTAGGCAGTCTATCTTCTGAACATACTCTAATGCAGACTTGAAGACTGTAGTGTGCAATTGTGCAAAACCGTGTGTATGAGCTCATACTCGCTACAAGTGTGCTCTAACATTTTACATCCTGGGAGAAGCTGAAACGTTCAGTCTCCTTCTGCGGAACTTATAATCATAACAGAGATGAGACGTTGTTTTAAGAGGTGAATAGAATAGGGTACAATATAAAATGGAATCGTCGAGGTAGCTCATTTTACCTCGTTATTTTCCTACCGTATCATATTAAATTATTCAAAATATTTCGCTTTTAGTAAACTTCTCTTACATATGAGCACATAAGTGGCTGCTTCCTCCAAAGATGGCATCGAGAGCATTTTCTGCATTGTTTTTACTCTAATCTCTTTATAATTTTTTTTTAATCTTGGTCTGAATGTATTTTTTTTAACTTCGGTATAACGAAGTCTTAAGTTTTCTAAGGGTAAGGTTTCACCCACACCTGAGTTGATTACTTGTATCTTGTCGTAACAGCATTTTGAGCCTGGTTTTTACTAAGCTTTATTAGGGCTTTGTCAGTGACGCCTTTATTCTGTCTTTCTGATGGAGTGAAATATGTGAAGTACGCGACAGGTACCGCAGCCGACACAATGGTCGTGAAATTTTGGATATGTACAGAAAGCCGTTACATCCACGCAAGCGACGAAAATCAGGCACAAACCTTGACGCATAGTGAAAGAAGTGCGACGGCAGTGACGAAGGTGTTGAGACAGATTCCACTTGTTTTTTTGTTTTTCCATCGATGTTGGGTGAGACGTAAGGCTTGCAGTTAGTATTTGACTGCTTTGCAACACTCTTGTTCCCTCTAACGTTATGCCTCCAGGCTCCTTCCGTCGAGGCAAGGGCCTTGCATAGCATTTGCGTGAATACTTAGAGGATCGCTCAGTGCCACCCTCCCCCCGCCAAAAGAAAAAAAAAATTCGGAGTTGGTAGTTCCAAGATGTGAAAGTGCATTGTCTTTCTACTCCCAAAGCAACGAAGACCGATGCAAGGAATGTGGTGGACGCTAGACGTAAACATCAAGTAATAAAAAGAAAAACGAGAGCATATTCACAATAGGTCCAAGATACTACCATGAAGCAAGGGGGATCTTTTGTGGTCCATGAAGCGTACATTCTTCTGATATGGGAGTGTTCTTTTCCGTCCAAGTACATAAACCTGCAGGATGGGAACGCTCAATTGATGATTTGGAAGGGGCATGCATTCTCGTGTTGGTAACGGAACTGGATACTCGATTGGTCCCACTTTTGCCTAGGAAATAAGCAACTAGTGTTTAAAGACCATGTGAAAATTCGTTTCGTAAATAAAAGCCAATTCTGCTAGCATGAGAAACTCTTTTTATCAGATTTTAAGACAGATAACGTTACTATGGTATGGTTTGATTATTTTATTCCTATTTTATGCGCAAGTGAATTATTGACAGTGTATCTCCTAAAGAAATACCATCTTATGCATCATCGTAAAGATCTTCTCAACAGCAGTCATTACTATGTAAATGGAGTCATCCACGTGTGTCCTACTAAGTGGAACCTTGAAAGGTCGCCCCTCGTCGGGAGATGTTTGTGGTCGATTTAATGGAATTATCCATTTCATTTACAAGGTAATGTGTTCTGAGGAGAAATGAGTTTTATTCAAATGTGTCTGAAGTGAAAAGGAAGTGGCGAGCAACTATTAACATTTCGACAGGCATTAAACGACAGTTGATTGTAAGAATTGCCAATGGGTAAAGGATAATTAGGCTGATAACTATGCGTAGGATGCATATGAATGTAGATCGAAGTAGTCTTGCCACCTGTTTTGAACACCTCGAAACTTTAAAATGTCAAATGTTACTGAGAGAATACAGTATCCTGTCAACTTATTATTGCCTCGTAATGGACAGTCTAGTGTGCAAGTGCTGCGGATAGCCATTGAAGGCTTGGTTACTTTGCCTGAGGCGATGCCGCATGAAGTTTTCATGAGCAAGCGTGTAATTAAATTGAGCAGAGCTCAACAATAAAAAATGAAGCAGGCCCGTGTCTCTCTTATGCGAACTGATCTATTCAAATTCTTCATGATGTGCTTCATTTGGTCTGTATTTTACCGACTTCATCCTCTGCAATGATAAAACTAAAAGAGAGCTGAAGGCAGATGACATATGCAAGGAGTGTAGAAGATTAACTGCCACTTTTCATTTTTGCGTATGAAAGTGACTGACGAGAGAATGAACACTGTAAAACTCTGACATTTGGCTGCATCATGGATTATAAACCAGTGAGATGCATATATGGGGCGTTTTGAAACGTGCAGATGATCCTAGCAAAGAAACCTATTAGGATAGCATTAGCATGACAAAGTGACAGGAAAAGATTCGAAATTGCTGTATTTCATCACGACATGAACCACCCATCCTGCGTCGATTGATCTAATTTCTCGGATGTTGAACGGATCTTTAAGATGTGGCCTAATTACCACCGAAATGATGTCAGTCTGACACAGGACTGTGTCCGAGTTATCCTTCGTTAGGAGCTTTTCCCCAAATCCTGAAAACGCAATTACAAATATGCCTTGCCAATAATTTTAATAACCAGCTCCATCATGTAGGAGAAATAGATCAGTATTACGAATTTTGCCAAGTTTTGAATGAACGTTTCACATCTCGTTGCCTTTCATTCTCTCTCCACACAGCTTTAGTGTGGACTGTCTGAATACACTGTTTAAGGATCTGTACAAGTTTTTAGTGACACACTTATCACAGTGATGCCATTGTATGAATTTACGTCCACTAGAGTGCAAATCATCAAATTTGTAATCACGACTATAGTTCTATTCCTAAATATGTTTGGGGGAATGCCACATACCCTTTAATGTTGTCTAATCATATTTCCTTGAAAGAAGGGGTAGACATTTCGTTCTGTTTATATTTAGGCCAGTTGGAGTGACCTTCATTTTGTTATTTAATATTTTAGGAAAATGTTGTACTTTCACAAAAGCTAACCAATTTACTTTTTATTTCACTGGATACAGACCTTTGAGGACGTTTAAGTTTTAATCTACATTTTCTTTTTATGAATGATGAGATATTTGGAAGTTCAACTCGAATACGTAAAAATCAACAACGGAGGCTGTCAGCACAAGTTCAGGCTCCAGGATTTGCCCGAATGAGAAGCCAACCTCCCCACGGAGATAGGGGGAGGGGCATGGGGTGCAGCAACGCGAAGCTCCGATAACGGTGATGGGTTGCCCTGAGATCGGGTTAAGCTTAAAGTTTGAATGCGCCCAAAGATTTGGGGGATTTTTCAAAGAAAAGTTAAAAACTTGGGATTGCAGTAAATAAAATTTGAGAATTGCTGGGTTTTATGTAAAAAAATATTGATTTTGGGATTTTAGTATCGAAATTTTGAAAATACGGAAAGACGGAGTTTATTGAAGAATATATTTTCCCTGAGAGCAAAAAGGTAAAAACGATCGGATGCATATTTGCTGGCATCAATTTTAACTCATTTGGATGAAAATGTTTAAATATATTCATAAATTAAGCATGTAATTCTTTTACTCTAAAAACATGCAAAAGCTGAATTTTTTCTCGGGCGTCAACAGGGACGGGGGTGGGGTGGGGTGGGTATCCCACTTTGAAAGTGGAAGGGGTGTTATATCTTTTGTCCCCCTCACTCATTTAGAACCCGAACGAAAAATGTTCCAAAGTTTACAAAATAGCTAATTCAATTAAAGAAAGCTCGAAAATTGTGGAAACAGTCATTTAATGAACTAAAATGGTAGGAAAATGCATCACATCATAAATAAGATCTTCTGAAATCCAAACGAGAGTTTTGAGTCTCTTAAGTGGGCCCGGATTCCTCATTGTTATAGAGCTTTGCGATTTGCGCTTGATTTCTTTTTTTTTTTTTTGTAAAGGTAATGTCTTCCTACTTTGAAAAGTTATTGACGCTCTTGAGTTAATTGTTCATTTTTATGGATTTTTTCCTAATGCCTACTTTTCTAATTTAACAACAAAAGTCATTAGCAAAGGAAAACAAGATAAAAATTTTGTCGTACTTTTGAGCTTTCACAATAATATTTCTGAATCATTATAGCAATCGTTGAATGTTATCATATTATACACGTTTATTTCTTTATTAAAGTTACGGTAATTTCGTTACTATAACCATTCCATACCGTTACAGACATAAAGTTTGACAAAATATCGTGATACCAATAAAAGATAAAAGATATAGTTGCATGGTATTAAAAAATATTGCAATGTTATCTACGCACTACATGTATGTCCTTCACTTCAAGCTGTTTAACTTCACAGGACTTAGGTACTGTTTGTAATTTTTACAAAATTTTGATTGTGGGTCAAACATAATTACGTTACTGAAATTTATATATCCGCTATGCTAATAACACAATTTGAAATTGTACTGTAGTTAGGTGGGTAAAGATGTTTAGTTAGGTCGGTAACAATGTAAGATCATATCTTCCATTTCAAATCAACATTTGTCACCCTAACAACACAGTTTTTTCTAAGTTTATAGGCAGCGTAGAACAAAAAGTGGGAGAAACAGTAATTCCGTTAAAGGGAAATATTGCGTTTAAAAACGCACCAACATGGTAAACAAAGAAAATACCTTAAATTATTAAACCGTTCAATCGCACCTAAAAAATCCAACAATCGTTTTATCTCCTCAAAATATAATGCATTACAAGAGTAACGGATATTGCATCATTTGAATTTTTGAAATGTTGGGTGAAATTACTGTTGTGCAACAAATAACCTAATTTCTTTCTGTGAGAGCCTTGTTTCTTGGAATGAAAGCTTCCGTACTGCCTTATTTTGAATTGTCTATTATTCTGTATCTATTAATATTGGTTTTAAAAAATAAACAGAATTTATGAAAAAACGCAACATTTCCCTTTACGGGAGGTTTCCCAAATACATGCATGCTAACTAACAGTTTTGGCCTTCAAAGGCCTATACGGTACTTCAGCTTACGAAACACCTTAACTGTACAGTGGAGAAGTCAACGTGTACCTAAAGCGTTAGTTCTTCTATGTGCTAAAAATGTCAACAGTAATTGCAACCTTTTGCACAACCTGTACTTCCACGACATTATCAAAATACCAAAAAGATTAGGAATAGCTCCTCATCGATTTCCTTCCTGATCATATCTTGACAAGTTGACATTCATGTTTGCTTCAGTAGATCACGTGACTCTCTTGCAGTGAACACATTCTCTTTTAGAGGAAAATATTGTGCATGTGGTACACAAAATTTTCGTATCTTCTTTAAACATGATTTAAATATACAGAGTAAGTTGGCATTGCGATATTTATAATGTTGTAAGGTTATTTTAAGTCTCCACCCCGTAGGTGCATTTTAGGCGCAATATTTACCTTTAATGTCACACATTTACAGAATTAAAATTGCACAAACGTTTGGCTTGTAACCGGTTTAAAGAATTGTCACACACAGTGGAAACTGCCTCCTTGGACCCGTGATGGCAGGTTATCTTTCACAAACGGAAGATTTAATCATGGATAAGTGAAGATGTAACAATCCCATGTGATACGTTTGTATTTCGTGTAGGCTGTCTTGTGTTTCTCTTAACGACACTAAAGACGGATTAAATGCCAAAAAAAAGTGACTATCTCATCAAGCTAAGCTTGTCGAAAATGCCATTTCTTTTTTCGACGTGAAATTCACGCCTAAGTTAGACGGGGCAGCGGAAGGTATTCTAAGAGTTCATATAGCTACAAATTCATAGGGTCGTTATTCGTAAATCATTTATGTGATAGAGTTAATTACATGGAACAGCAAGATAGGATAATTTCGAGGTGACCTTTTGGGAATAGATACCGAGTACCTTAAGGGTTTTAGTTAATTATCTAACTGGTAGTTGCTGGAAACTGATTGAGAGACTTTCATTTAACACACGTCAGTGATTATTAAAGTTGCTTTCTGCGAAATTAAATTATTTGAAACTGCAGGCAGTACCACAAAAGGTCACCACTTAAAAATTTGGAGCTCAGTTTGCTATGTTTTATTAAAATTTTGTGGACACTATAGCAAAAGAGTGGGAGGTAGACCCAAAGTCCCAACTAATTAAAGAGCGTTTTGACAGAAGCAAAGAGATTGTTCCGGCTCGGTACTTTTAATAGCATGAAAGTTTATTTCCGAAATGCAGATGTTGTTTAGGACATATATCTCTTAGAAATGAGCTTGGTGAACATTTAATCACAAGTTATATCATGTTTGTACGACATTTAGTCAGAAATTGGTATTTTATGACAAAAATTGCATATTTTATAATCACGAGGTAAGAAATATGATGCTATGTTTAAAATAGGGGCCTAGTCCTTTTGAAAATAGAACATCAATCAAGGGGAGGCACCTATGTTGTGACTGTAAACCTGACGTTACAGCTTGATAACCAATGAAGAGGATTGAAGAGCATTTAATCAAATAAGATCTTCAGTAGATGGTATTATGGAGACCATAATAGCCTAAAGCCTTATCTTATATATGTATATCTCAGTTCTACGATCAATGTCAAGAAAGGACAGAAGAAAAGGGGCACAACTTGTACTTACGGGATTACACAGTCTGGGACGGAAATTGCTCGAAATGAGTGGTCCTGGATAGTGAGTTAGTTAGAGACAGTGAGATACATGAGGTTTTACGGCTCAGTTTGTAACCAATTAGTTTGAGTCGGGCCGGCCACGGCCTTTTTCCAGCTGCGGCTCACTGGCTTGTTTTCCCTACTCCATTGCTTATGCTGAGCACCAAGCAAACTGGCAGTAGGTTACATTTTTAAAGTCTTTGGTATGACCAGGCCAGGATTCAACCTTCCGGCTGCAAGTCGGATGCTCTAACCACTTGGGTAGTCCTGGGATAGGATTGTCACGGTGGTGGCCAGGCATGGGCTCGAAATGCGCTGCAAAGGACTCCGATTCGTAATTGACACTACAAATAACGAAAATCATGTACATGTTATTTTACATCCCATTAGCCTGTTGCTGGTACACACTATGTCTGTATTTATACACGAGATGAAACCGTTGATGCCTTTGTCACCAGTAAAGGCTTGACATATATTTGGATGAACTCAATCGTGAAAAAGGTGGCAGTGGGTCTCTTATCATAAACTTTAAACGACTTACCTGGCAATAGGTACTCGCTCAAAAATGGCTTTGAAAAATCAGCCAAATTCATCTTATTTGCCTTACATGTACTTTTGGAGATAGTTGTGAACATAACTTTTACAAGCAAAAGGTAAACGAAGGAATTATATTCAGTGCCTTTAATAATTCAGTGAAAAAATATTGTCACATAACCGGAAGAAATAAGATAAACCTCTTATACATCAAGAGAATTCGTCCTTTAGATCGGGGGCAGATGGTGTGTGGTCTTCCTTGGACCCGCTGAACCCAACGGTACACCCTTAACAGGCACTGAAATTTCCTCAGAATTGATGGTCACTGGACTGGGAATAAGCTGGAATCAGGAACACTGATAGGAATTACATTACTGTTACTTTGGGTAAGATGGAAGAGGACACTACTCTTTGATGAGTATCCGGTGCCATTAGGTAAACTAAAATTAGATACAGGCTTTCTGCCTTAACAATGAAAGGAGACGCACGAAATGAGGGGCGCGCAGTATACCGACTCATGAAAAACGCTTTCTTATTAATGACTTGAATGCAAAGCGATGTAATGATGACAATGCTACATTTACTTGTTAACACCTTAGAAGTAAGGAAAACCTTTAAGGCCTGTGATATAAGACAAGCAGGGTGGGTATGAATCCTCCATATGCGCTTGAAATGACGGCGGTTATACCACTGGTAATAAGGTCATTTTACAGACGTATACTTTAGCCTTGACTGAAGTACTCATAGTGTTAATGTGAAAAGGGAAATATCATAGAAAATAAAGTAAGGGAAACGCTGACACAGTACATCGCTGCGCATTTGACCAGTGAAACCACGAAAATTTTGAGGGGGTTGCTTTAGCTGCACAGCAAAAAGCTGGTTGATTGGCGCGTTCACGTCATAAGTTACACATCATGTTTTATGCGGGTTTTTTTTATTTTTGAAAGATTAGAAGTAATTTGCACAACAGATGAGTCATGTCGCTTAAAGTGTTTTCTTTTGTTCTCCTAAATTGAAACTTGTATCTCTCTGCCAATAACAGAGGCAAAAGCACGACCTGATGTTTGTATTAAGCACCGTTGTTTTGTTGCCTTACAAGAAACCAAATCAATGGCTTCAGTTCAGATCGCCAGACGTCATTCTCCCTTTAATTTTGATTTCTATGGCAAATAGGCACCATGCACCCACTCAGTTGAGCATAGGAGTCAGTTTCTGAAAGGCGCTTGAAACATCTCGGAGAATATATTCTTAATGATTGTGTTGCCAGAGGTGAACGTTAACGCCTTTCCACATTTCACTAGCAGTGTCACTCTACCCGTCTACCGGTGTCTTGGTCACGTCCAATCAACCGCTTCAATCCCACACTTTTAATATAAACCGATAACGTCTGTAATTCTATAGGGGCTATAAAATGACTGGGATCCAATGAGACCTTTAATCATGTCTTGCCTAAAAACCTGTTAAAGTGACAGGAGAGGGTTATGACTCGAGCAAGGAATATAACCGTCCACAGGGCAATAAAAAATAGTCGTACCAGAATGAGATTAGTAGCATGCAGAACCACACAACTGGTTGCCCCTTTTTAAAGAAAAAAAAAACCGTGACGAAATTTATTCATGTAGCTATTTTGTGTTCTAGGAAAATTGCTTTTTAGCAATAAAATTGGTACAGAAATAAAAAAAAAAGTGTCTTAGCAAGACTAGTTTCATTTGGAACACATGGGAATGCACGATATGAGCTAATTTCTGCAGCAATGACTTAAGCAATATTTGGTTTGTAACTGCTATCGCTGTTGATGTCGCTGGATGGAACATGACTGCCCACCGCAAGCGTTGTGCGAGACCTACCTCCTGCACTATCTCAGATTGCAGATATGGCATAACAGCTTTAGCTGTTTTGCTGTAATTATGTTTGCACGTTTATCATTTCAGTCGATAGGCTCTGTTAAAAGCCTTAAACTGTATTATGACAATCCTTTATACGTGCTGTATCATAATTAGATATTTCAATTCCATAGAGGTCCTAGTCAAAGCCCATTTGTTTCTTCTCTTTCCCGCATCATGGCTCCCAGCGAAAAGAAGGGACTCTTTTACAGGGATTTCAATTGTCTTGCCTGATGCATCTTCCGGTTGTCAATTTTTAGGAGATTGGGTAAGAATAAGGATTATTGAGTGAGTTAGTTAGTTAGCTAGTTAGAGTTAGTTAGCTGGTTAGTTAGTTAGTTAGTTAAGGTTTAACTGCTCAGTTTGTAACCAATTGATTTGAGTCGGGCCGGCCGCGGCCTTTTTTCCAACTGTGGCTCACTGGCTTGTTTTCGCTATTCCATTGCTTATACTGAGCACCAAGCACAATGGCAGTAAGCTCTAATTTTTAAAGAAGGAGGAATAGGCTTTCCATCCTATCCTAGCAAGATATAGTTATGTATCCCATCCCTAAATACTGCAACAAGTAATGCAAAACACTGGTGAAACCAATGAAGCCTCACAAATATTCACATTCTTTAAATGGCCAGAAAATAGACTAAACTGCATGTCTTATAGACAGCAGTATTCATCGGCATCTACACATGCCTTTAAACTTGTTATTACTGCTCGTTGTTCCTTCTTCCCCTTTACCAACTCATGCATAGCTCCCACATTTCTAAAGGATGTTGTATTGTGGCCTGTAATGTGTCTAACACTGCATTTTATTAATTCTACCCCCATAATCAGACGATAGTAGAAATGTGCAGGTAAGTGAATCATACATGCATGTAATAAAAGTCTGTCAGTATGCCTGTCTGCCAGTTTGCCTGTCTTTTGTCTGTTTGTCACTCCTGTCTCTCTTTCTGTCTCTTTCTGTCTGCCTCTTTTTGTTTTTCTTTCTGTCTGCCCCTTCTCTGTCCCTCTGTCAGTCTGACTTTCAGTCTACCTAAATCTGTCTGCAGTCTGCGAGCCTGCTAAGATGTCCCTATGAGTCTGGCAGTACTACTAGGTAGTGTGAGATAGTAGAAATGTCAGTACCTGATGAGCACATTGAATGTTTGTGACGTGCGATTCTTGGGAATATTTCTGCATCTTAACACATGAAGGTACTGTTCTGCCCACTGAGCTCTTAACGCCAGATAGACTGAGTATAACTATATTTGAAACGAGTGCATCGCCAAGAAGTTCATGGTCAATAGGCCTACTGCATGCTTGATAGGCCTACCCCACCTCTCAAAAGGTTTTTTATGTATCACATTAGAATGTATGCATGTACATGCAATTTGTTAATCTGTAAAATTAGCCCAATCGATTTGCAAATAGTTCAAACCCAGGACCCAGAGTCCGAAGTCTTCTTCTGACAATTCTAAGCAAGGGAGAAGGGAGCTCAGACTTAGACACTTTTCGTGAAAGGTAAGTTTAATCATACTATGGGAGTACCTGAGATTCTTGGATATCGTAAGGTCACAAGAGTCAAGGCTAAATAGGAGAAACCAAACCACTTACTCCCCTGGAAGAATATTTGTTCGAGACGTCTCATAGGCCGGGAGCTAGAAGGCAGCTCCCTGCATAGGCCTACTAGATGAACAACCTCTCAGCATTCAGACCTTTACATCATTGGTCGTGCTATCTATTGCTTCGTTCTAGGAGGGCTGAAAAGAATTAATACTGCACTTTATCTTAGTGACGGCACCAAGAAGCAATGTGCACTTCTTCATGGGCTAGGAAACGAAGACCCTTTCCACTCTGGTCAGTTGTCCTGAGTTATTACATATAAAGCAGTATTTATATTCTAGAGTGAAACATCAGCGTTGTGCTATAGTGCGCATACTAACTCAAGATTTTCAAAAAAGTACCGAAAGATCACAAGACTCACCTGATATTCTCGAAGCACCCTGTACGCGATGGACACATTTGATAACCACCTTCCTGAAAATCATCAGCAATTCCAATTCCTTGATTGTATTCCACTACTCGTTTTATGGAGCCTTGACTTGTATCGTTCGTAAGATAATTGCATAGTCCGCACACTCTACAGTGAAAACCAAGCTTCCATTGTAAGCATATCGAATTGTGACTTATACTGAAACCAATTGAACACTAACCACGAAAAGCGAGTGATTTCTGTAAGATCAAAGAGCATCTGGAGACACATGTAATTAGTAATGATAGTCATCTACGGGGTCGATCTCGTTCCTTCCAAATATAAAATCACAAGTGAATTTGATAATGAATGAGCAGTGTGTTTTATGGAAGAGCATATCCCGCGTGACCCTTCCGTCACAAAAACCAATTCCTGTAAGCCCGTTCACCATTACTATTAATTTTTACTCGTTCGTCAGACATGCTGTTTTGCATTACATATAGACCTGCCTTCTTAATTAGCTTTGTTAAATCGTAGTTTGCTGTTTGTGTCTTCACGCAGCTACAAGACACAGCCTCTTGTGCATAAGCGTAAACTACTACACGGTATACAGCTATAAGCCTGGATTCAAGAAAACAAAATAACATACAACGAATGCTTCTTTTTTCTAATTTAACCGCAAACTCCACGGTGTGGCACACAGGCTAAGCAACGAGTAAAGCGAGACATCACTGCACGCGTCCGTGCGGTAGCTCAAATTTGATTTTGAGGTACTGGTGCATCAGCTCAATGTGGGAGACACGCTCATCCGTAGTAGACAGACAACACAAATTTCGAGTCTGACATGAGTGCGGATATCGTAAGAAAGCAAAGAGTAAAGGGAAATCGAGACGTGACATTATTGAAACTACCCAGACGGGCCTAGTGTAACTGTAGATTATTGATAAAAAGTCAATATATGATTTCATGTTAGGCGGCAGTCATTGATACATGACTACACGTAGCACGGTACGTCTTAGCAGTGTTTTGAAGGTAGGCTATTTTATATCCTTTACCTTTAAAAACTGACATTTTGAATACATATGTTTTGCGCCTTCTGTTTATAATAACACAAAGAAAGATACATTTTTGTAGTAAAGATTATTATTAGTTATTTACTATTTCTAAAATACTTCATTACACTTATTGCGACGTTACTTAGCAATTTACGGGTCCATCATCCGTTTAGCTCTGCTTGGTTTATCAGTGCAGAATCGAATTGATGGCAAAATTGGCGGCTGATAACGATGATGCAGTCACACAGTACATATTGATTTTTTTTTTGATTTTTGACAACATTTATTTGAGTCTTTTTTTTCACTGAATTATATACAATATCAAAGAAAATAACAACTGAGAACAAAACTGTGAAAAGAGACTCAGGAGGA